>MU179379.1:0-93107 GCA_016767475.1 Suillus weaverae | reverse complement strand
GGCTTCGCCAATGCAATCCTGTATCACTCCCCATGGACCCCGCCTTTCCTTTTGGGCGAGACACAGACATCCACCCTCACATCGACAATCTTCCAACCGAATATCGCAAACTCGTCGGGGAATTGCTCTACCTTGCAATGTACACTCGCCCTGACATTGCCCTCGCTGTTATGAAGCTGTCGCAGCATAATTCCTCACCCAAGCTCCGTCACTATGCTGCTGCAAAACGCGTCCTTCGATATCTCTCTGGTACCCTGTTGTACTGCGTACACTACGGAGGAAAGAATGCAGACACCACCATCCATGGCTTCAGCGATGCCGATTGGGCCACATGCCCAGAAGACCGCATCTCCATCACCAGGTACGTCTGGTACTACCATGGGGGTCCTATCTCGCATGCGGTGAAGAAGCAGAGCACTCAGGCGTTGTCGTCAGTGGAGTCAGAGTATATGGCATTGACAGGAGCAATCCAGGATGGCCTATGGATCAAATCATTCTGCGAATGCTTGAATATCGCGTTCACCCTGCCTCTCAAACTCTATGCTGACAACACAGGCGCCATCGCATTGTCAACAGAGGCCGTCAATCACATTCGCACGAAACACATAGACCTATGCTACCATTTCATATGCAAACACATCGAAGCCGGCACCTTCTTACCCATCTGGGTTTCTACACATTGCAACAGTGCCAATATCTTCACCAAGATTCTTCCGCATCCTACATTCATTGCGCACCGTGCGGGTCTCTCACTTGTGGCGGGTTGAGGGGGTGTGTTGGAGTTGGGGTTTCAGTTTTGGGACTGATTAACATTGCTTTAGGCTATCGTTCAACCTCGCCACTTCGTATCACATGTGTCGCGCTTGGCGCCGCATGGTCATTGACTTCTCTGGCTCTTTGAGCCCCGTATCTTGTAGCATTCAAATACCTTGTCTTCTTGCTCTTTGCGTCCCTCAGTCGTTGTTCACCAACACTGAGGTACGCGTCTCGTTTGTCTTACTGTTTGTTTCACACTTACTTAGAGTTGCCTTAGCGTTGTGCTTTCCAACAGGTACTTAGATTGTGAATACAGTCGTTGTTCACCAACACTGAGCGTTGTGCTTTCCAACATCAGAGTCCTTTCCCCAAGACTGAGATTATAAATCTATTCTAGCCGCTCCTCGCCTTGTAAGCTTGCCTGTCATCATGACACTTCCTAAAGTGTGAAATGATATTCTATCCTGCATTATTTTTGCCTATAGGAAGTCATCCAATATATGTACCCTCTACATAGAGTGTGGCCAAAAATGATAATAAGGGAAAAAAATTAGTGGTTGGGTGAATGTTTTCATAAAAAAACATATTTCAAAACAAACATATCATATGTTATGTCACAAAATTAGGTTTGCCAACCCAAAGTAGCTGTGACTGTCACAAAAAATAGGTTTGGTTTGTTGAGCCAGCCACAGTGTGACGAATCTAAGGTCAAAACCATACAGTATCAGTATCAGCCAAACATACAATGTTTCATAATGACCTCGACCCGTAGTATTTGTATTTGTATCGCCCAATTGCTAGTTTTGAACAAACAAGCAAGGTGAAAATCGGCCACCCCGATCCCTAGTAATGCATATGACATGTCATCACACAATCATCTTATCTTATCTTATCTAGTGTCTACTTCTTCACTTCCCTGGCAACTCAACTTCCCATACACGCGCACATCCATCCGCGCCAGCACTCAAAATACGTCCCGTTTTTTTACCATCGGTGACATGTGCATCACCGAGCCAAATGACACAGTTAATGCCCCCTGGACCCGCCCCTTTGATGAGAACGCGCTTCGAGATGTTTTCCAAGCTCCAGACGTAGAGGTTGGTGTCAAGAGATCCCGATACAACATGGGTTGGAGGTGATGACGTGGCCGGCAAGAACGCCAAAGACGATATGCGCGCAGTGTGCCAGTCCCAGCGAGTCGGAATAGCCTGGTGGTCCATCACCATCACATCATCTCAGTGTACCCGACACGGTGCTTACCTCGCCACTCTGTGAGTGATACAACGCGATCTTTCCAGCAGACTGTAGACGCGATGTCGGTAACGGGAACCTGAATCAGAACTGGTGCTTAAATACTCACATTTCCTTGCACTATCAAGGCTCCATCACTTGAAACCGCCAGCGCAGTTATTGTGCCCTCACTGTCTGAAAGCACCAGTTTCTCCGTCAACGTATTGCCGTTCCAAGTATGGACGTGCACGCGCTTATCCTTGAGCACGATAAATGAATAAAAAATCACAGTTTACACAACGGAGATGCTCACCTCTCCACCGACTGCAACCACAATTCCCCCAGCGCCCACTACACTTGGTGCATATGATGGTTTCAGTTCGAAAACCCGTTGGTTGTTACGGATTGCTTCAACCGAGGTGATGCCAGCGACAAACACGGTTTCGTCTGATGTCACTGCAACAGACTTGGGCTGCGACAATGACGGGATGGAAGCAGGCCTGTCACACCCAATGGATTTCAATAAAACAACGACGCAGCATGCAAAAGAAACAGACGTGTATGCGTATCCCTCAATCTCCCGGACGTGGTCATCATAACCTGTGGTGAACACCTTCCCAGAGCTTGCGGTCGCCATGCCAGATACAAGATTGGTGTGTAGCGTGCCCCCCACCAGTTGAACAGCATCTGAAGGTGATGTCGAGTCCACGTCGTATGATAACACTCGCCCATCAGCTGATCCAGCAAAGAACGTGCTCGAAGACGTTGACGAGGCTGCGGTGATCGCCTTTTGTGGAGCCTGTACGGAGATTGTTATGCGAAGCACCATGAACTCGGGAAGGGATTGCATACTTGGAGGATGCGAGTTGGCTTATCTCCCGTGCGCGTGTCAAAGACATTCAAATCACCAGACATAGAGAGTGACACAAGGTCACTTATGCCACTCCAGACACCGCCGACTTGCTGATTGGACACCCCACTGCCGACTGTCCAAGCCTGCAACGACTTGCGGGCCTCGATATCCCCTGGATATGACGAGTTCAGTCGAATTAGTAAAGCGCAGTACCTTTGGGTGCGCACATAATCTAACAGTGCAATCCAGAGAAGTCGTAAAGAATGACTTGCTATCTGGGCTCCAAGAGCAAGACATCTAGAGACAATATGAGTTTCCCAACTCGAACCATGCTTCCATCACAACTCACAATGGTCCCTTTGTGTGGGTTGTCAGTAAGCTCTGCGACCGTCTCACCAGTCTTCCCATCATAGAGGAAGATTTTCGAGTCTGAGCCCACGCTGGCGAAGTGGTCGCCTGAAGGTCCGAATTGAACATCTTGCACAAATTTGGTGTGCGTTCTGATGGTCTTTACACAGTTTATAGTCAAGACTCAGACACCGTAGAGAAGTTTCAGACCTTATCGTATTTGAAAGGGACGCCTGCACGATGCCGAGAATTTAGTATTCAATCGATGACAGTAAAGACTGATCACCTTGATGAAAAACGATAGAATTATCATCGGAGGCGGTAGCCGCCCTAAAGGGGCGCTGGTACCTAATAGAAACAGCATTGATTACCTATCCGAGATGAGTTTGCTGGTTCACGAAAATGGTGACGATAAACCTTTGAGTGTCCACTGATTTGACCCGTCGATGAGCCAGAATCGGCAAGAAAAGCATGACCAAATCTTCAAAACCACTGTCAGTCTCTGTTCGCTCTGCATAAACATTCTGCGCACTTCTCTCTGCCATCGCCAACCGCTACTATCCGCTTGCTTTCGCCATCCCAAGCCAGGTCGTTGCTACCGATTGCAAACATATGTCACTCAGATAAAAGCCCAATGAACAGAGTATACTACTTACACTTTCCCAGAGAGAACTTTGTATTCCCCCTTCACAGATTGATCCTCGCCTATGGTATCCCATATCTTGACTTAAGGATCAAACTTGATCAGCGACTGTTGTCAAACATATATGATACTGGTAGACGCATACCTGTTCCAGTAATGTCTGCAGATGCGCAGTAGAAGCCAGATGGCGAGAAACGTGCAACAGTCGCGTTGTATGCGTGACCAGAGAAAGCCGTCGATAGAGCGGCATTCTAGGTGGATCGACATTGAATAAACACGAGCATCAAAAACAATCCTCACCTTGAGGTCACGGATCTGGAGGTGGATAGCCCATGAGCGAACAATATGAGGGTGCATGAAGGGTGATGACGCACGATCACAGTTTTGCCATTGGCATATACAACCTTATCTTTGCTAGCTGAGATCTTTGTCGATGTTCCACGCACGGTATTGGGAGAGCAAGGATATAAAGTGATTCGCTTAGATGTCATTGCGGGGATCACTGTAACTTAGTAAGTGCCTCTAGCAAGTCGGATGTGTAGACTGATCGATGAAACAGAAGTCTGGGCTGCGGATGGTCGTGTCAGGGGAAAGACAAATTAGGAAACCAGCAACCGTTACTTAGTTGACGACGAGAGCAACCCAGCCTGGCGGCTAGGTCTGGGGTGGAGGTTATGTAACAATCTTTGTTCTACAGATGTTAGCAGGGTCATTGATCTGCTAAGAGTATATACTTTTACAAGACTCAAGACAACACCTGTGTTGAAGCAGGAGGGGAAAGCAAAAATGTAGCTCAACAATGTAGTATAACCAACAATAGCTTAGAAGAAAAGAGGGATCAAACAAGGGGGAAAAGATCAGTCAGTCATCTCGTGGACATTCTTCGGTAGAATAGTTCTTCAGAGGATCCTTCCTCAGCGCTTCTGCCTCAGATTCAATCACAGGTCCTCCTCCAACAGTTTTTGGTTTCATCACTGCCTCAGGTGCAATCGTTGCAGCCGACGTGTTCATTTCAGGCTAAATCGATTAAGCAGCCGTCAGCAACTTTTGTGCGGCCATACAGCAAAGTTTACTCACCTCATCTCGAAAGGGTGTGAATTGAGGAGTGGACGGAATGCCGCCACCGTCGGGGACGTCATGGAATGGTATGATGGCACTGGTCCTCGTGGGAGTCTTCGGTACTGCGTCCTTCTGCCTCGACATGGGAACGGGAGGTGGGGCCATCACAACCTTCGCTTCTATGTCCATGTCTGGTCCGGGGTCTCTGAAAGGCACGATTTTTGGTGCAATTGCTCCCGAATTCAACCCAGACGCAATTCGTCGAGTGCGACCTGCCTGCTTTAAAGTGCTGCCTGCTGCTTTGCTAACTTCAGGTATATTTTCTTTGACCCGAGATTTACGTGTTCCGATATCAGGATAAGGTGTGACTGAGTCCGTTGCATCGGCAGATTCTGCTCCAGAAGGGTCAACGAAAATCTGGAGACGTGTGTTTGTGCCTAGCCGTGGCCCAGGTCGAGACCCATGGGCATCGGCTTGCGATAACGACGAAGGAGCTTGAGAATTAGATACGAATAAAGGTACTGCAGCAGGGGATGAGGAGGTCACACCCAACGCTGTTCTACGTGGGGGAGCATTTGGGGCGCGCTGCGGAGGTATCGTAGCTGCGGTCATCATTCGTTTCTGGAATTCACCGTGCTTGGTTACAAGTCTATCAAGGGGGAAAGCCTGACGTGCAATTCCAAGTAGATATGCATTATCTGCCTCACTGCGCCTGCGACGAAAACCCTGCTTCAAAACGAGCCTTGCGCGAAATCAGGCTGAAGCTTACCGTCCGGCTCTCTCAAGTGCAGCCGCGTATTCTTCATACAGCAGAGCATGATCGGTTCCAATATCATTTGCAAGCAAAAATTTGTAGATGATAGTCGGTTTCTCCACATAGCTCGCGTAAAGTACCCAAAGTTTGAGGTACATCGACGTCCCTTTCCATCGTCCTTCTCGGTTGTCCTTTAATACCCTTGTCGCCTCTTCCAGAAGCTCTAAGAGTCCAGACTCTGCGCTTTGTCCTTGGGGGTAATTTTCGAGAGTCCATTGAACAAAACGCGAGTATGCTTCCAGTGGATCATCATCCTCATCTTCGAGTGCAATTTGGATGTTCGTACGAAAGCGCTTACGCGCTGCGAGTAGTTGTACATCTCGCTGTGCGTGAGGAGTTTGCAGAATAGCTGAAAGTGTGGTAACTCGACGACCTGACGCAAGTGGCTGGATATTCTCTTTGGCAGCCTCTAGGACGTCACAGTCCACGATCACAGAAGCTTGTTTAAACACGTCGTCTTCTGTATTCTCCATATGGTGTCAGAGAGAGAAAGCTTTGGTTTAAGAGTGAATTTTGGTCAGTGAAATGATGGTTGGAAATGCATTAACATAGTGGCAACAGAACAACACGCTACATGGTCACGTGAAATACGCGTGACCGTCGAGGAGAAGAAAATTCGAACGAGGCGGGTGCAAATCAATGGTGCATAATGAAATGGCCCCACCACAGCACCCCCACAGCCCGCGGCGCTGGCACACACAGGACTTATTTGCGGTGACCACCCAACTTGAAGTTCGCATGTACTCAAGTCGCACTTGAGCTTGAATACCAGTACTCGTGAATGCAGAACGACTATCTTCCTTCGTCTACAATGATCTGGTTAGGGGAGACTACGTGATGCATATGTGGAACTTCTGAAGTCTGGTGTCCGAATTCGACTGACTTACTATTCTGATCGCAAGTTATAACCTTAATCGTATACTGGTATGCAGTCACATATCTCAGGAAGTCCGAGGTGGTATTAAAACAACTTCAACAGACGGCACACCAGAATAACCAATCACACTGCCAGAAATACGTCCACCGACTCATTTATTTGCCACCAAATCTTTCGCCAAACGCGGACACCGTGCACAACCAGCGGAACTGCATCAACCAAATGGCAGAAAGTCTGATTGCCCTGCTCAGAAACCTCCCTAGTAATGCCAGGAGGTCCAAAAAGTTGTGGGCTCCTAATGATCTCAGTGCCATATTTTTGTCGAGCTGCTGATTGGTTGCTTCCCAGGCTGTTAGTGCATTATTGTCTGGCCCATCATCTCACAGATCTCACGATGCCTATCCGAGGACGCTATAATATAGCTCTTGATACTGAGCGTCGAGCGCCCATTCTCATGGCTCATGCGTCACCATGAGATTTGGTGAGATCCTTTCAGCACCATGGCAGTCACAGCAGCGTGGCGCCTATGCTAATAGTAATGTGGCCACATGTTCTGCCGCATCTTGGCCCGTCTGTTAGCGCTAAGCAGCCCGGAAAGTTATCCACGCAATGCTCGGCTATGGATTATTTATTTATTCTCTTGTTTCGATGTTTGTTGAAAAGTATATGGACTATATGACCGAACCTGTTAATATTTTCAATTGCCTTCGCCCAGATGTGATCCGCTGAGCGCTCTGATTTCTGTCATTTTCTTTTGTGTTTATATTGGGAGTCCTAGTCTCCAATAGCTACTCAATAATGTAAGACATGACAATCTCGGGATATCATTTACAGTAATTGGTCTAGATGAGCGCTGTGCGCTCCTGGTCAGCTCCATTTTTCTCTTGAACAGAGGTATTATTAGTACTAATTACGTACTGCTCACCGGAGCCGCAGTGGCCAATCACTAAGTCACACGCGCTCTTTGGATAAACTTCAGAACGATGATACTGAAACACGAGGGGGATCAGTACTGCCCCCCTACTAGTAGTACATGGAATGGTCCCTTGCTATTTGAAACTAAAAAAACTTCGCATCTAGTTCAATTGTGGTATATGTTCCTCCCGAACTTCAAAAAATTGTTGCCGTTAAGTTCGAACGGGCGCAACTCTTACGTTTCTGGATATACATATCTCATAGAAACTACTGCCCAAAAATGGATCTCTCCTGAGACTCTCGACCCGAGCACCAGCCCATCATGTCGAATCTAATGAGATAAGAGCATAGTTTTCGTCACCATCTGATTTTATGCCTAGCTTGCCGTAGGGTTCTACTCACAAAGTTTAGGTTCATTAGATATTCACATGCACAAAGCAGCTGGTATCATATCACATAGTAAGCGCGGCGACAACTCTCCCAGAACAAAAAGTCAAGTTGCATACTTACTAGTTATTAATCGGCCTGAAACCCTGAAAGCGCCCCATGATATTCAGTTACGTATAACTGAACAAAAGACGTGAGATGCTTAAGCTTCAGAAGTTCCGACCTAGACTCGGACCGATCACGCCAAGGTGCAAGTGAGCATCTGGAATCAGTCAACTTGATATTGGCTACAAGTACGACTTGGAAGTCAAAATTCCATGATCATAAGTATCATAAATATCTAAACGATAAGGAATAAAAAATTTCAGTACGATCACAGAATTCACAGGTTGTGCTAACGCTCAAAAACTCGTACAGGTACGTGACAAATTATTTGTGTTATCGTTGAGATAAATAAGTCCAGGGCACCGCGGAAGCTGGTTAATGGGCGGGGCCGACGACCTCCTGCTTGACCCTTGAAAGAGTGGCAATGGTAGCATCATCGAGACCGAGATGTGCTTTGACAAGCTCAGGTGGCGTCAGTGCAAGCCACTGAGTGAGAGAAATATCCTGGAACATCCCTGTAGAATAATGAGTTTGACACGTGGCATACAGTTTGAGACACAGAACCTGATCTGAAAATTTCGAGGAACATTAAAGTGGAATTGCCAGTATTCTCAACGTAATGACCTAAAAGATATTTAGAAGAAATGTCGAATACAATCACATTAAACCATACCAAACGATGGTGGGACATATGCGATATCGCCGGCCTAAAAGCAGAGAAGCACACGCTGTTTGTACCTGCCAATTCAGAGGAATTCGGATAGACTTACTTGGAAGTTCATTGTAGTTGCCTGAGAGGAGGATGCATAAACAGTAATGCGAGCCTCGCCCGAACTGGGAAGGGTTTAGTTGGACTAAATCTCAGGTAAACCCGATACGCACATGAAGTAAGTCCACTCAGGTTCCGTGGGGTGCCACTTCACAAACAAAGCTTAGGAATGCTGTATTCTCAAGACAGAAGGATTTCCTCACGTGAAGCTCCCTAACAACACAGTTAGCTCAGGTTCTGACAAGGACAAGTAAGAATCACAAACCTCATACCGCCCACCTCGACGGTTATTTCAGCGCTGCAGACCGTTGTAGACACAGGGAAGGTACGCTGGTCTACGACCTTGTATGAACCTCCAGATGTCTGCGTTGCGTTCACCTGTGACATGGCGAAGGTGAAAGGCATCGGGGTGTCATTCGGAACTACCATGTCCGACTCGGGATTCACCGGAGGAGGTGCAGCTTATGGAGACGTGAATTCATGCGATGATCAGAAATGGGAAAAACCTACATGGGAAGATGTATAATTCCTTGGATGGAATGTGATCAAATGCTGAAATATCTACCTGGAAGTTCTTTGCGATAACTTCTTTGGGCACATGGGCCAACCAGTCCTATTGATGATATTCAGGCAAGGACTCACACACCAGACAAACAACCGACCGTAAGAAGGAAAGTGGAATCTTCACTGAATGAGCCAGAGTCGAAGATCAACAAAAACTCCGCGCCGCCAGCTGTGGTGTTTTTGGCCTGAATACTAGATCACAGTTCAGCACGTTGCCTCAGTGCAAAAGAAAATACATACCTGTGGGGATAACCTGCAGGGAAGTACCATATATCTCCTGCTGACTGAATTGCAGTTTAGGCAAAGCATATGAGCGAGTGCAATGTACTTACAACATCGCCGATGTAAACTTGACCTTCGGGAGTCACAGTGCTGACACGAAGATCGCCCTGGATAATATATGCCCACTGTAAAGAGACTATTAGTACCGCGAACAGCAGTTTAAGAAGTTGTATACCTCGCCATCGTTGTGCCAGTGCAACTCACGGACGGCACCTACTTCCAGGCGCATATTGACGCCTGCTAAAGCAGTAGCGATACCCATGGCATTTACTGGCAAGTCGTAGGTTTCATTTATTGTAAACGAAGTCATGGCATGAAACACATACCATTCTGCTGCCTTGCCCAACCACCAGTCTGAAGGCGGTTGTGGCTTAGGGCAAAAGGCCACTTGAAGTTCGGCCTGGTATGCAGTTTAAGAAACAAGAAAACACCGCGAAGTATATGCCTTACACAGAGCCGCTATCGGTAGAAGGAGGACCAAAGAGGTCGGGATTCTGCAGCTCTATTGGAATATTTTGGGGTCCAAGGACGGAAGCCCCAATGGTGCCACGAATAGGTTCGGGGATTATATTTTCACTTTCATTCCACAGAGGAAGGTTGGGGTCATCACTGGCATACGGAACAGTCGGACTAGCTGCCGGGGCTGATGTCGCTGTTGAAGAGGCTGGCACAGCAACCGCAGAGGACAGGAGGGCCAAAGTCGAGAGGATTTGACGCCACGAGTGCATTTTTTGGAGTATGCAGAAGATGAACGAAGAAACTTAAAAAATTACACTGAAGAACTGCACATTGCAAGTTGATCCTTTTATATAATTCAGTGAACCTCGGTTCCGTCATTATTAACGTACCAGGAAAGGGTCGCCGCACCAGACGACATTGATTACGAACACGATAATTCCGGAAGTATTAACAGCAACACCGTTTACACAAAACGGTCAAGTGGAGGGTACCTGCAATTCCAAGGACATTACCGCGGCTGGCTACATGATAAAAGTTCGCATGAGGACAATCTCATGGCATGGGCCGCGTGGCGTCGTTTGGGAATGTATTTTTACAATATCCCAAAATGGAAATTTGGTCACGTTGCCGACCCTGTTTGCTGCCCAGAGAAAGAAGTCCCAAGTTGGCGGTATCCTATTGATGCAATCTTCATCCTATGTGATTGACTGGCCCATCCCTAAGTATGGTGGAGCTATGGACTATCTTAAGCCCCAGACCACGCACAGAAGTCGTCATTGCCGTCAATATTCTAATAATCTGCTCACTGATCTTCTAAAGTCCGGAAGCTTGTCGATCATCAGCAGCTGCCAGGCTCTCTCTATGGACGACTTTGACGCCTCCGAAACACCACCCGACGGACGAGTCGGCTGAGAAAAGCTTGGAAGCGCCTTTCTACCGCCTGGACATTTTGGGTCGGCGGCATTGTTCGAAAAACGCGGTATCCGATTCACGGGATAGTCCGACCATTGAATCATGAGAGCCAGACTTGACGGAACAGCGGATGAGGTAACTTATGGGCTCAACCATGTTTAGCAACGTGTTGATCTTTCCTAGAAACCTCAGCCACTGCCAGGAAAATGTTCACGCTGCCAGGAGACCTTGAACTCACTCTCGGCAAATCCGGGTGTCGGAGCGAGCATGATCTTGGTAAGTACCAAGAGGTGTTCTCACTGATCGCTTTCACGAACTTGACCGTTCCTGACGGATCGAACACCAGATACGAAAATAACACCTGTGCGACAGGTCAAGCTAAGTTTGGTTCAGCTGTGCCATGCTCAACATATGTCATTGATTCTATTGTTACTCGTGCTTTTTAATTGCCGCGATTCTATACGAACGGACCTATCAACGAGCGGGAAAATCGGGATTCGACAAATTTTCAGGATTCTAATTCGACGCAGTGTTCCAAGCTTTCAGCTAGTATGACGAATTGTGCTAATCCGAACCTCCCATCTCTGTATGATACTATCCCGGATAAGACTGAACTGAATCGCCTCATCGATAGGCTCCTGACCACCAAGTTATTTTTTCTTCGCACTTCACCCTGGCATATCCAATTTCACTTGTGAGTCCACGGATTTTGCATACTTTACATTAATCCATCAGCTGCGCCATCACTTCCAAATCTGGCAATAAAATACTGTTCTTGTGACCAGAATCAGGACCTGCTAGATGTCCTACGGAGCCCGTACCCCCTGCTTTGGTTCGTACAACTCTACGGGTATCGCGCTGACCGATACATTATGCCGTTTGTACTTACATTCATTCTGTCATCTTATTATTGGTGCGCCTACTTTGATTCACCCCTTGTTCTTCCCGATTAAATGAAGGACTTCCTTTAACATAATACAACCGTCACCTGGAGACCCATTAACGTTTAATGGTGGTTAGTCTCGATGAAGGGGGGCGCTTGAGAAGGCGAGCACCCAGTATGATGTGACACATGGCTATACACACAAATTGCACATAGCTCAAATGAACCTGTGCTGTGCAAAGGATATACTAAATTTTATGAACATTCTAGCCAAACTTCAGCTGCTCCGAGTCCGCGGCCTCACCTCATTTAGGATCCTGGCATTCATGTCGTAAGTACCTTGTCAAAGGCCCATCCACCACGCTTTGTTATCCGTGGATGGGACAATATTCTGACGTATTACAGTGTGCCTGCAATTGACATACCACGCTTGCTGCCCCAATAAACCCCAGTCATGTGTACTGTCCTCAAAAGCATCGGAGGAAGAAGGGCCGACCACCTTCGTGGTGTTTACATCCATTAATGAATCATCGTACTGTCCTGCAATGCCAATTATTAGAGTCTGTGTATCATGGATCCTCGAATTGTACTAGACTCCCACAAGTTCGCGCGTTGGCTCTAGCACACGCAATTCTACACGGAATCCTTCTGTATGTTACATATAGGTTCCCCCCAACATAGTACATATGTCCACGTATCAAAACCAAAGTGGACCTTGTGCCATGGCGGCAGAGCTGTGGGTGTTCGAGTCTGGTTTTGTGCACGTACGATTCCTTTCATAGATCAGAACCGTCAGCGATACGATAGTTATACATGATCATAGAATACTAAAATAATTTCTCCGGGCACATGCTTGTCGACTCAGAATGACATTCGCTGTGAACGACCCAGTCAGACGCTGACAGTCCACCCAAAGCGGTATATTGAAATCATACAAATTGAAATCGCAATGCATGTGCGGTGCCGTTATCGATGCCCTCCAACTACCACTTTTGACAGTCTCTTACAGAGCGGATATATATATCGTTTTCTGGAAACCAAGCGTTCCGTGTGGAACTTTCAGGAGCTGATGGGTGACGCCGTGGAGTATAGGTATCATAGAGATAATCCGATCTCTAAATTTTGACTGGCGAGCAATCCGGCGAATGAGGGTGATCCGAGAAGAAGTTCGCAACCCCTTCATGAATTTCAAAATAGTACACTCAGCAGCAGCTATTTTTGTGCTAATCTCGATGTGGGGACCGTCGGGGTACCGAGCTGGGCGGCAGTTGGATGTCGCTTTTTATAGAGTAGAAGGGGGTATCCAGCGGTGGGAGGTGGCGGCACGCGATAAATACCAAACAAGGAACGCGGATTAAATCCCCGGAAAGTTGAAACGCCGCATTTGTAGCGGCCGAGAATTCTGCACTGATCCAAACGGCTTTGCAGTAATAGAGGACTGCACTTCTGAGTACAGGCAATTAGTCACCATTATCAATGACTCGTCGCCAGGCCACTAGTATGCAAGTAAGTGAGTGAGAGCTTAAGGAGGCCAACCAAAAATTCCACGAATCAGCACTTGAAGTATAGAGAACCGCGATGTTCCTAGATAATTCCGTCCCGACACGCGTGAGACCACGAAGTGATAGTAAACAGTAGCAAACATACCAGGACCCAGACTTCAATCCAGCCTCGGGCTCTAGAGTGGGTTGGCAAGTGAGAGAATGGGTACATGGCAGAAAGACCAAAAATAGAAGATCGAGATGCGGGAATTGAGATGAATGAGAGGAAATGGCGTGAGAACAACGATTCAGTTGTGGTGAGAATTACAATCTGGCATACCAGCATGGGGGGAGGTTGCGGAAACATCTTATCGAACGTATGGTTACGTGTATCGCTTGAAACGCAGGCAAAAGGGATTTTGCGCCTCACAAGACGGACAACCTTGATTGGTAAGGATTTGTGCTCACATTTCTGAACAATTTGCACGACAGAATTTTGTATATCAGAGTAACCTGTAGACTCTAGTGCCAGTGGGAGACTCATCTGAAATATTCATCAAGGAACAGCACAGAACCGGCCGGGCATTCTAAGCTGTCAGCCAGGGGTACCCACTGCATAGCTATCGCCAAATAGAAAATTTCTCGGAAACAATGGAGCTGCAGAGAGTGGGCGGAACACCTCGACAGATGACGAAGATCCCCGCATTGATGTGATCGCGGAATAATTTGACAGATGACGAGGATCCCCGCACGGATGTGATCGGGGTGGGGTCCACTCGCAAACGAATGGTGTCATTTTGTGCGCACTACTGTGGAGTATGTTCGTAGAAAAGCGGAACCACATGCGTGCCATGACGTACTCGAGGTCAGCGGTCGAGCTCGAATGGGACAAAGGATTCACAAGCTGTGCTGCTTGGGCGATCGGATGGGAGGAATGTTATCTTTTGTGCCAACCGGTAAAGCCATGACCCGTCGACATAACTTTTTCAGGTAAGGATCCATGACAAACGCGTGCGTAAGTCCGAGGGGGATCTGCATAACTATGTTGAATGTGAGCTTATCAAGTAGAAAAGATCCAGCTCATAAGACCATACAAAGTACCCTGATGGTGATATCACGGAGACATACGTCACGCGAGTACTGACCAGTATTTTGGGCACATGGATGTGAGGGTCCGCAGCTTGTCCTACTTGAAGCTGTTGATAGTGAATCAAGAGGCTCCGTGACGTGAGAGAGGGCAGAACGCACCATTAAGATGCTTAAACACTCTTGCTAGCCACAAGAACCGCCCCAATGGTATGTCGAACGCACCCGCTAGCGGTTATCATGCTACATGCTGCTACTTGTTGCTAGACAGTTGCTTAGAGCAATTCGGTCTGGGTCAATTGGGCCGCGACCATGATTTGAAAAGTAGCCAAGGAATAAAGCTAAAGGATTATTGATCGATTGATCATCATCGATTGACTCAACGGTGCCAACCACGCGTCGCTGATATAAGCTTTCCACGCCCCGATTTTTCACTTGGTGGCTCAGGCATTGCAGTGACCACTTCGAGTTGGCCCGTGACCCCAAGGTCGTTGATTTGCCCATTGACTGCGTAAGTTTCTCCTATTAGATCAAAATAGACTGATGGAAAAATCATCTATTGAACATAGAATTGACTTGGAGGAGTCATCTTATACCGATAATCAAGATGGCTACTGGATACTCTTCTCCGACTCTGCAGGATACCGAGATTCCCCAGCCTCATCCATATCTTCACGAACCTCTGCTTTATATCTCCAATCTTCCCCCTTATGTCACTGATGAAAATCTTGCCATGACCTTCCAGCCATGTGCTCCATTCAGGCCCAACATTGGGCGTGATGGCAGCAATCGCCCTCTCTCAGGAACCATAGAGTTCAAGTACCTCGAGAAAGGTTGTGCCTGATTTGCGCGTTCGTTTTAATCTTTCTGATTGAATTGTTAATTTGCGTAGCGGAGAAGGCTCTTGCTACCTTGCAGTCGCGTCCGATTCAGGGTTTGCAACCCTCCGTGTTTTTGGTCCTATCTCCATATCCACCAACTACACCACCGACACCACTCCCTCCTCCATCTGCTCTGCCACGTCTTGTCAAGCACCTTCCAGTTGGCTTTACTGATTTCCAGCTTTATGATTTATTCCGACCATTTGGCGCTCTTGCATCTACTCGGACACAGACTGGATTTGGAAGCGATACCGGAGTTGTCGAGTTCTGGCGTGAAGAGGATGCACAAGTTGCTGAAGAAGCTATGCACTGTGCTGACGTTGAAGGACAAAACATTGCTGTGACAGTATACCAGACGAGACGTACCAGTGGTACTGTCTCTGAGTTCAGCGCCCATGCCCCAACATTTGTCCCATCAGGATCTGTATTCCCCTATCCTCAAGTTTGTATCCTAATATCATCGTTGTTGATCGGGCCCACTAACCAAACACCAGTACTCACCTCCCCGAGTGAGTCCATACCCTGCTGCAAGGGCCGCCATATTTGTTCATGGGCCGGGACAGCAAGTGCAACTTGCTCCATTATCGGGACCCGGATCCAGCAGTCACAGTGGTTTGATAGATCCTTGCAATCTATTCTGCAAGGTTAGCATTTTATCATATCACTCTCTTCTGAAGGTACTTATCATCGGGTGCAGAATTTAGATCCTGAGATAAACTCCAACGGTCTTTTCGCCCATTTCCGCCAGGTATTGATATCTTACTTTTGTGCCAAATTATCCATCTCATGCTACCATGAAATCATAGTTCGGTCAGATTGTCAGGTATGCAACATCTCTTTTCTGCCGAAAGACGTCCTAATGATCGGAACAGTGCTCGCGTGATGCGGAACGAGAACGGCGAGAGCCGTGGCTTTGGATTCGTTTCCTTCCAGACTCCCGACGCAGGTATAATATTTCTGTTTGTTCGACATCCGTAATTGTTAATTACACGCCAATCTAGCTTCCGCTGCTATGCACGCTATGAATGGTGTCGTTCTAGGCACAAAACAGCTAGTTGTTAGACTTCATGAACCAAAACAGTTACGGCAGGAGAAACTCGCCCAGCGTTTTGGCCATAACGGACATCCTAGAAGTGGAAGCGGGGCAACAAGTCCAACTGCCAGTGAAGCTGGCGAGAGCTACATCGGCTTCTCCAGTCCGCGCCGTGCTCCTTCTGTTCTTGGCTCGCCCGTTATGGGTCATATTGACCGTCCGGACAGAGGTAGACGAGGCTCAGGCAGCTATTACAATGTAATACCTCTGTCCTTTCTCAGCACCTAAATAAATACTGATACGTTCACAGGCTGCTCTTTCCGGCACTCTTAATTTGCCTATGCGCTACGATGATCTTGCCGCGCTTTCACCTGTGGTGAGAAAGGAAGTTCTCACCGGTGAACTTAGCCGGCGAGTGAAGGCGAGTGACATTGTACCCGCCAATGAGGTCGAAGCGATCGTTGAATCTTTGGTATCATTGTCTCTGAGCGAAGCCGTCTCTGGTATTCAAGATCCTGCCAAATTCGCCGAACAGGTTGCTACTGCCCGTAATTCGCTCAAGCCTGCCAGCACACCCTCACCTATGAAGTCACCCTCACCCTCGAACTCTCAAGATTCGCGTGTGCTCGACCCCAGCGCTCTGAATGCCACTGCCTCGGCGCCGGAGCATCCATCTACCCCTATTTCAATCTCCGCGTCCCTTTCCACACCTCCGCGCACTTCCTCTCCCTCTGGCTCGGTGCCACCTATTTCTGAACAAGACCGCATGGCTGTGGCTGTAAGCAAACTCGAGTCATCCAGGCAGGCCGACCTCGTCGAACTTCTCATGAGTCTCCCAAAGCGCGAGCGTGCCCTGTGTCTGTTCAACACTGATGTTCTACGAGCAAAGATAGCAGACGCAAAAACGGTCCTGGATAGTGATGATGGAGATGAGGAACAGCAGAAACCGGATACTCAGTCTATTCAATCTGCTCCTGCACAGCCCGTCCCAGTGACGCCTCAGGCGAAGAAGGTCGTTGCAACCATTGAGAACTCTCCCAAGACTCCTGCATTGTCATCGAAGGGTCCCTCCGCCGCGTCGTCTCCCGCGCCAGTCACACCTGGATCATCTTCTTCACATACGATTGCATCTCTCGCACGTTTACCTGCTGCCGAGATTATTAAGCTCGCAAATTCATCGTCGGCAACTGGCCTCCCTCTGCCGAAAGTAGATCCGTTAGTCGTCAAAACTACAGATGAGTTTATCGACAGCCTTATGGATAAGCCAATACAAGCGCAGAAGCAACAGCTTGGCGATAAGCTGTACGTCGGTAGTAGCACTGTTCAGCTTTACGGAAATCTAACTTTGCGACCAATTCAGGTATCGAGCTATCAAGGCGTTTGGTATTAAAGGCGCAGTAAGTTTTGGTTTCATCTGTGCTACTTGCGCGACTGAACGCTTCTTTCAGCCTAAACTTACCATTGGCCTACTTGATCAAGACGATCTCCGGGCTCTGGCTCATCTCATGAATAGCTACCCTTCTGTTCTCAAGGAAAAGGCTCTCCTCCTTCAGGCTGGCGGCAAGCAATGAATAATCTGCTTGATCTCTAGCACATCAGCTTCTATTCTCATCTTCATTCAAAATTTCCCCATTCGCATCTGCACTCTACCGTGCACTACACACTTCTAGGAATGCATTCGGAGCAATCACACCTTCCATCATTACTTGTGCTTCACTTTTACTGTCCAGATCTTTTTGTCTACGATTAATCTAGCCATCCAATACGCTTGTTACCTGACACCACATTCTTCTCGCGTTTGTGACCTAGATTTACGACTTTACGAACCTTACTCGCCCCCTATACGTTTGAATTCTGCTTCTCAATACCGTCGGCTTCAAAATTCTCCACACTCCTCAATGTTACGTGTTGCGCCTCACTACTGAATATTCAGTTTGTTGCAGAACATGATATAGGATTAGAATCAATATTGAACATCCCGACTTCATAGAAGTGGGGGATACTTGATATCTGTTGGAGAGAAATTTGGGCAGGGTGTAGGTTCCATACCTTTTTGGAAGGAATTTTAAATGTTGTTATCAGGTTGGAGGTGCGCGCCGCTATGATCCATGAACATATGGATATTTAAGGTATGCAACGAAATCAGGGGGCCTGCAAGATCCTGCAGTTGGGGGGAACAGGCAGAATCAACTTGCTCTGACGTATCAACCTTGGCATCTAAATCGGTGGTCTGGCTGCCAACTTCTGCTTGTCTCGTTGCTTGTTGTCCCAAGGGTAATATAATTGGAATTGATGGTTTTTAGCGCTCGATCATGGGGGACTGCATGATGATGATCCGATATACAGTCAATATTAAAGCACACAGTGCAGAAACTAGGGGCAAAGCGCCTGAAACTTAGAGACCATAAGGCCAGCGGCCACATCTCAGTGAAAAGGAATTGTACTAGACAGTTAATCCTCGTCTAGAAAATTATTAATAAGAATTCAGCTGAAGAGTATATGACTTGCCTGTACTCAGGCTGTTCGGTGAGCGGGTATAAGTACGAACCCATGATACTCTCTCCCCGTCTAATCGCTTCACGCAATGAAATCACGGTAGCTCTTTTTGATTCAGAGCCTTGATTGCGAGTAACTGATGAAACGTCGTATTTAAATTCAAAACAAGTGACTGGAACGCTTACACCGCAGAGTAACGGATGCGCTGACTGAAGAAAACATAATCGCAGCCTTTTTGACAAGAGTGTGCATAAATGACACTTTTTCATTAGGTCTCGCTCACGTACACGTTGTCTACTACGCCCAAGATGCAGGCAGCGAAATCGAACAACCCCTTGCTTTGCAGTCTATCCGACGCATATGCCATTGAGACAAGAACAACAAATGTGACCACCGTATACGGCGGTACGGAAGAAGGTACACGCTCCTTACCCTCCAATCCGGACAGGCGGCAAGGCCGTGTCCTGTCATTTGCTTGAGTGTCTCAGGTGCTGGATTCAAACTGAGGCACATACTCTTAATCACCTTACCCACATCTCCGCTTGTGCACCTACTCGTACGCGAAGCTGAAGCGCTTCGACAATACTGTGATTGGGACTTGAAAGAGAATCTATCGTGTTGTGATCAACTTTCCTTCTTCGGCCAATTTGCATATGCTGACTCACAAATGTAATAAAAAGCGGAATTGACCAAATCGAATTGTATGCCTGTCGTGTCCCCTTCAAGTGTGTCCCATGCTAGACCCATCGGTCGAGCATTGCCCACGTTGGTACGATCTAAGTCTGATGCTTGTGTCAGTGACGTTGGCTTCTTGAGCAGCTCATGTAAAAGGTCGTGCATGCAAGGAGATATAGGCAGCAAATCAGCGGTAAGAGCTTCCGATTGAACTCCCGAAGCAGCCTCTTCTCATTTTCCAGTGTTGCGGTGTCTATTGACGCGGTGGTTTGAAAATATTCTTGCTTACTCGAATATTCTCCGACTTTATGAGTGCCCGTGTCAGTGATGCTGTTATAATTAGGTATGAAGTGAGTGATACAAAATATTATCAGAAGGACTTGAAGAAGAAGAAGCAACGACACATGTACATTTCATCGATTACCCACATTAAGATTCTTCTCTACATGTGCCGTAATGAACCAGGGTACTTAACGGCATGATGGTATTTGGTCTACGGAACGTATCGGAATCCAGGAGCCTGTTGATTGGTCGTAAAAAACATTCGTCTTTCATTTCAACAACTCACTTTATCTGCGAGCTCCGACGTATCTACCATATCGTCGGGATCTGGCTTGCCGTACTCCTTATCTCGCTGCATGTTGTCCAAACGGAAGGAAGCCTTTGGAGGATATGAGAATGATGCATTCAGGATATCACAAAAGGAGATCTAGGCTTACGCTCAACAAGAATGCACATAGTGCAGCCAAAAAGAGCAGGGACGCAGAAACTGAGGTCAGTTCGTCAATATGGCAAGAAGTTGCAGTATGACGGTCAGATTACCAATGAATCCACTCCTAAAATGCCCTGAGTTGAGTGAGGGATATTCGTTTAGAAAGATCGAAGGACGAACGTGTAAGCGGGGCCCTCAGTCAAGGGGTAGAGATGGGATCCCAAGATGCCTCCGATTTGCCCAATAGCACCATAGAGAGGAATCCCAGCAGCTCTCTTTGTTTCAGAGCCAAGATTATGGCTAACTGTTGAGTGGAAAAATTAATCGAACATTAGACATATGGAAAATCAAGCATACACCAAGCGTTCATTAAGCCGATGCTCGAATAGGTTCCGCTAGTGATAAGAAATGTTGCGATGTAGCGCACGTCTTGCTGATGAGTAGCGCCAAGCATTACTCTAGAGCAAAATCCAAATCAGCATTTGCATTCTGTCTGAATAACAGCCTCATTCACATATAACCCAGGCCACCAATTGTGCTGGTACAGACTAGTAAGGGTCCCCTAATCTGTAGCCTGTCGGATGAGTAGGACGTAATGATGAGCACGAGACCGGCCATAGCGTATGGCGGCACTGTCATCAGTTGAGCCATCGCATTTTCTAATGTGAATTTGAGTCAAAAGATAGTTTGATGGTATACATAATAGTCTTACCATGCCCCATGGTACCAATGATAGTTGGCAAGAAGGCCGACAACGATGCCAAGGCACAGTTGAGGCCAAAGTAAATCACACCACCTACGTAGATCTACTGTTTATATCAGATTCTGGGTCACAGAAACACACATGGAAGGCTTGCCCTCCAGTCCTGGAAAGCCGCAATGACGTGACCTGTCCATCAATCAGAACCTTATACTTGCATTAATTTTATGGGCATTACTTCGACGGACAACTGCACCAAAGTCGCCACTTGTTCCTCTGTTCATGCGGCTAATCGCGATTTTACGCTCCGCTGCAGTAAGGAACTGCGTGGACTCCGGACGGCCTGGAAGTATGAATAGACAGAGTAAACCTAGGAGTATTGTCGGTGTGCCCTGGATGGCATGTCATCAGTGCATGACTTACATTCCGTCTGACGAACATACCTCCAACAGAAAAAGCAACCTCCAGTTCGCAATCGACACCTTGACATGTTGAATCCCGTAAGCGATGAGCCCCCCAAATGCCCCTGCGACGGCTGCAAACCCGAACCAGTATGCAATGCGAGTACCGCACTCGGCCTTGGTATAGTAGAAAGCTATTGAAAAACATCAAATCCAGCAATCACAAGCTGAAATTTCCAACAACTCACAAAAGTATAATACAACAGCACCACCAAAGGCTGCTTCGAAAGTTCCTAGCCCAAGCCGAGCAATTATCAGGCCAGTAAAAGTATGCGCTGCTGCCTGAGTAGGCCATGTCTCATGAAAACGATGAAGGAAATATAGATTATAGAGTTCTCAAACCATTGATAAGGAACATATCCCCCAGAGTATAGCAGAGCAGCCAATCCATATGCGTGGATTGTAATACTTCGAGAGGACCGTGAACGGAATTTGCAAAAGTATCTGTGAGTCACGTTGTCGGTAGTTGGCACGCGACCCAAATAAAAATAAAAATATGGAAACTCACGTAGGTGAAAAAGAAGGCAGAGTTGATCCAATCAAATAGTACCCCAGTTGGATCCCCACCAAGAACATCTCCGGGCAAACCCTGCAATCGAGCATTGCCCAGGTTTGACCGATCAAGGTCTGCCGAGTTCAGGGGTCAGACTCAGACTGCTTGATTGGTCTCCTGCTAACATCACCGAGGTGACGCAGAGGGTTGAACTCACAAGCAAATAGGTAAAGCAGGCATAGTATTGGCAGAATCCTCTTGTCTATTTTCCTCAAGAGCCTTCGCTCTTGAGCTTCCGAGTCCGAGTCCAGGTCCAGCGGAATAAGCGGATCTACTTCGCTGACGCCTTCTATGCTGAGACCGTCTTGTCTTCTGTCGGCCCCGCAGTGTTCATAATGATCCAAGTCCATTCTGTCAACTGGCAGAGAACAAAGAGAGAAATGGAAAGAGAGAGGTATGGATGACTGGTAGGGACTTGGAAGCCCACAGAACCGTAATATTAATAGTCTCACTACAACAACAGAACTGACCGGCTTTGGTGCCGAGCTCCATGATCCGTCAGAATCCATTTACCGGACCCGATCCGTCTCGCGTTGAAACGTTGAGCACTTGTCGACCAGCAACCCGTTTTCACTGTCGGAGCATTGCAGGCTGGGGCCGGGCCCGTGGGATGTAGTACATATTTAAGGCTATGTGGCACGCGCTGCGGCTCGACCGGGTATACAATAGTCTCCCCTAGTCAGACCATATAGAAGGAAGACAGTTAACGTTCCTGCTTGATTAGGTATGTAACTAAGTACTAAATATTGGCAAGGCAGCTGAGGCCTGAGGTGGGCTGATCAGCATTCGATCGCTTCTTAAGGTGCAGCGGGTTTTTCCAGCACATATGTACTATAGGCTGGGGTAAGACACAACTCTAATGGTCGGTAAATAGCAAACAAATCTAGAACGGAAGTTTCGCGTTCTTAGCGGTGCGAGGAGGTTTGAGAGGGTGTGGACGCCGCCTCTTGTAATACTGAAGCACCATGTCAATCATCGCAGTGAAAGTGACTGCATAGACCATACCTGCTTAAACTCTTTGATACGCTTGGGCATACTGCGCATGAGTAACGCCCTCCGTTTCTCTCTCTTCTCTGCAATGCGCTGCCACTTGTGCCCCTTAAACATCCGCTTCTTCCCTGCATACAATCTGTTCCCAACCTCCGCACCAAGAACTTTCTTTTCCTTCACTTCACCTGTCCATTCTATTGGGCGCGTCCACGGTGCAACAGCATTTTGAACTTGTAATTTCTCTGAAGCCGAGGGACCTAGAACGATAGCTTGCCCAGAAGCAGCAGCAGCAATTTCTACTACCGAAATTTTAGGACCAGGAGGCAGAAGCGCAAGCGTGCCAGATTCGCGAGCTTTCTTGACAAGCAAAGCTTGTTGACGCAGGGAGTACTTTGGCGGTGCCCATCTGCCTGTCTTTGGGTTGAGCCTCGGGATAAATGGATTCTCTATGCTAGCAACTGGAACCTTGTTGCGCGACGAGGATGCCGAGCTAGGACGTAATTTAGTTTTGGGAGTTGATTTCACGAGAGCGGAACTTGGTAGAGTAGCAGCACCCAGTTCCCGTATTCGAAACCGTTTAACGGCTTGCAGAGCAGACATTGGAAGTGAAGTTGTCCGTCCGACGAACAAAATCAAAGGACAAACTCAATTAGTTCTGCTTTCCAAAAATGGACATGTCAGAACAAAACCAACTTTACAAGTGCTTGTCATGCTGCTGAACAACTGCTGAAACCTTTTTTGTATATTTTATCAGAACGTATGATCTCAATATTCAGTCACTCTTTTGCATGTGAAAGTACTCGTCAAGCTTGAAACTCAGGCAGTTTTGGCAGGCACAATCGCTATCGGAAGTTTTCGGGTCTGTTTTGTGACCTTGCACAGGTTCTGTGCCCCAAGTCTCAGAATCTAGAAAGAGCGCCAGGAATAAAACGGGGGAACTCGAATCCCCGCGTGATGCCCAAGCGTATACCGCGCTGAAAGGGGCCTTTAGCCGCGTATCACGCAGCGGTGAGTTGATATCACGCGCCCAATGCTGGGTTTAGTGATTGCAGAAATCAGTAGTGCCAGCAACCCATCGTGTTATAAAAAGGTTCAAGATTGGCACGCTTGGGTGGCCTAGCAACTAGGTTTGACCTCCATGATCGATTGATCACCGCGACCGTGTGACAGACAGACAGTCCATCACTCAATTACATAGTCAACTCCGCCGCCGTACTAGTTCCATAGTTCCATCACCTTTCTACGCGCGAGATTCCTTGAACATCGCAGAATGCTAACCGATGTTAACGGATCTGGGATCTGATGATTTCTGAATGGAAAGATAATAAAATCAATTCAGGTACAAGACCAAAATACGACACTCGGAGAATGTAACCACCCGTTTGAATTTTCAGCGTCTGTAAAGCGACCAGGAGGCTGTGGCTTGGGGCCCGGGGAGCTTGAGATAGAAGCAATCGATCAAAGTATTGTCGGGACGACGGGAACTCGCAGAATATGAATTAGGTATGAAATTATTGGACGACAGAGATTGTACATGCTTAGTCATGATTATATAATGGACTCTCGCACGTGAGAGTCATTGGGTCTGTCGCGTGCAAACAACGCGTACATTTGTTTGTGTCAGTTTGGTCCTTGCAGCGCGTTTAACTGATCTTCCTAAAGTACTCATATCGTCATCCTACCACGTTGACGATGCTCAGCCCATCTACCATTCGCCCATAGTCTTCTTTTCTCTTGTAAATGGCCGGAGCTTTCAGTGGTCACCTCTTGGATTCATACAATACGACAATGCAGCGGCCAGCACTAGGATTCGGTCAGCCTCAGTCGAGGATTGTTACCAGCGGCGCGATGTCGTTCGATGCCTCGATGCATGGCAGCTTTAGATCAACCAACTCCTTCGCCGATCACCCACTCTCTATGGATATGTCCGACGATACGGCCATCAAGATCGCTACACTTCAGGCTAAGCTAAATAAGAAGCTTGGGCCGGAGTACATCTCACAGAGACCTGGTCCTGGAGGTGGACCTAAGCTCACGTATGCGGAAGGGTGGAAAATCATTAACATTGCAAACGAGGTGTTTGGGTTTAATGGATGGAGTTCCCAAATTGTCAATATGACTACCGACTACATGGACTACAATGAGGAGTCCAAGAGATGTAACGTTGGTGTTTCTTGTATCGTGCGTGTCACCCTTAGCTGCGGTGTGTTTCATGAAGATGTGGGATATGGGGCGGCAGAGAATGCGAAGGGCAAAGCTCAGGCTATCGACAAGGTAATATCCATGTATTTGGCAGTTCGGCTCGTTCATTTTGTTTTGTTAGAGTAAGAAGGAAGCTGTGACTGATGCGGTGAAGCGAGCGCTCCGCAACTTCGGATCACTGCTTGGAAACTGTCTATATGATAAGTCATATACCCAAGAGATCACGAAGATTAAAGTTCCACCTGTAAGTACTCCTCACAGTACCGGGAACGAGCTAGAACTCATTTGAGAATTCTGGTAAGGCAAAATTTGACAAGTCCGAACTATATCGCCGTCCAGAGTTCGACGACACAAAACCTGACCTAACACGCAGTACCTCTTCAATGGTTGCAGCTGCTTCAGTACAGACAGTTTCACAAACGCCTGCGATTGCTCCAGTTGTGAAAACGAATACGGTTGTGGTGAAGTCTGAGCCGGCTCAGGGAGCAGAGGCCCCGATCACATATATCCCCCGACACCTACGACAGGAGATGGCTTTGGGTGCAAGTGGTTCCACAAACGCTACCCCAATTCTGAATGACCCAGCATCGGGGAATGCTCACAGTACTACCAACGGCCTGAATACCCCTATCCATACACCAGTCCAACGAGCGGGGAATGCGAATCGCGGACAGTATAGGCAAACCGTCCCGTCACCACTTGCTCAGCCCGAGCAACGGCACGTGTCTTTTACAGAACCTGCTGCAGGACCGCCGCCAGCGGACGAAGTTGACCTACCGGTGGCTGACGAGACATCATACAGTATTGACTCAGAAGACGACGAATTCTACGCCAACGTTGACCTCGGGGATCTGGGGAGACCGATTGACTTCGAAGAGGGCATGGGCGGAGTGAGTGTCTCGGACGTGACTCTCGACCAGGGGGAAGCCGGCGCTACATCTGGGAATCCTCGAGAATCCTCCAAGGCTCTCCAGGGAAGGCCGGTGCATGGCCATGAGATCTCTAACTCTGAAAGATGCGAAGTAACTGCTCCTAGAAGTTCTTGTATTTCCCACTCGAACGCGCCGCGCTTCCAAGCTGGTCCATCAACTGCAAGTACAGCACATCTTGGACTCAATGGTGCAGTAGGTGCACCTGCTCCGCCGACGAAAACACGCGAATCAAGCTCCAGTGCATCTACTTCTTCAGAAGCTAGGCGTAGCATGCCATCTATGGGAGGGTTCCATTTTCCTCCGGGCATGGTGGGTACATTATTACTCTAGGATTGACTCTTGCTCACTCTAATGACAGAATCCGGCCGCACAACAACCTAAAATAATGGGGCTTCCTCAACCTCCAAACTGGACGACAGGCTCTGCTTCAAGCTCTTCCAATAGTTCAGGCCTGAAACGTAAAGCCGACACCATGCAGTATGTTCTTGATACTACCGTATGATTGATACCAGACTTACCCTTGATTTGCAGAGCCTCTTCATCATCATCCAGGTCTTTGCAAGGCCTTGGCCTCGCTCAGCAACAACAATCAGTCGCTGGAAACCCTAACGGAACTCGAAGACCTCTGGCAAACCTTGATGTTAGCGCCGGCGGTGATATGAAACGAGCAAAACGCTAGTATCCGGCCCCGAGTCCTGGAAGGAGTTTTTTTCACCATGCCTTACCTATGTCAGATTACCCTTGTTTCAAGTATGTTTTACGGATTTTTTATTTTATGTTGTCCAGCATTGTACAGCTACTCTGCACTTCGTTTCCGATTCTTTGCATTGTCTTCACCACAATCACACACACACATGCATGCACCCTCATACTTATAAAATGGCACAGAGGTCTCCTGTTTCCCAATTCGATCCTGGATTTGCCGGGTACTGATTTCCTGGTTCGTACGCGCACGCTGAATCAAAGGCAGGGGAGCAGGGTAGGTTGATCAATTGTAGGCGACGACAAAGAATCGTGTCTGTTGAGTTACAGCAGTACTTACAAGTTGCGTATCAAGTATTGATACCAACTGGTAGTAAGTTACCAATTCCAAGAACGAGATTACTGGACGAATCCCTCATCTGGCATGTGAGCCAGATCCTGTCGGGCACTCAATAAAGCTTCCTAGACAGCTTGAACATTCTGGATCATCAGTGAGCCTCGCTATCTTCTAGTCTAACATGTGCCTCGTCCTCAATATCATTCCATCTGCCCTCATAAATCGCATATCTTTTCGAATCAACCGCCCGTCCTGATGACAGACTGCGCAGCAGGTATGCCTACAACCCATTCCACTTCGTCTGCCCCCCAAACTGCGTGACGTCTGACAGCGAGTCGCTCGTGCTGGCGTAGTCGTCACGGAAACCCAACAAACCGAGCTCTAGCGCTGCGCTGTGAATCTGCGCCTATTGGATGTGGTCTTTACCCCTTTGTCTGTCTGCGGCAATGCGTTCCATTCATCGTTCACCGGGGCACATATCGGGCATCAAACTGACGATTCACGGATGGCTATCTGTGGACCGGCAAGTGGCCCGGGGACGCTTGCATGCACGAGTGACGTTGGAAATACTCACATGCTTCTGTGAAACGACGGAGGATGGTTGTGATAGTATCATAGGTTGAAGCGGTCTGTGAGACAGGTGGAACATTGAGAGATGAAGCGACAGCGGCAAAGGGAGCATCAATTACGGGATTAAATGCAGTCTGCGAGGCATGTGAAAGGACATGGCTCTCGATGAGCCATGAGAATGTCGTAACACTTATTCCTCGTGTAAGGAACGAGTTCCTTAAAGCATTGGGGTTCCGGTTGGAATCCAGAGCCAGAGTGTGTACAGAAGGTACCGTCATGGTACTTTGAAAATCGAACTGCATACGGCGACTTGGGCTGAAGTGGCGGTACATGATAACTGCTGCGGTGACTCACATGAGGCTCCTGGCAGTCTGAGCCACAGCTATGACGTTCTGTGTAGCATATGGCACATTCGTTGGAGTCGTGAGATTCGGGCTCCACCGTGCTATACCAGGACACTCAGAGGCTGTAACGAAGATATAAGGATCAAAAAGTGTGATTGATCTGAAACCAAATCAAACCTTTTTGAATCTAGTTCTTCCCATACTTAAGCCTTCGTCTCGTTCGGCCTGTGGTATCCTTGTACCAATAGTATATTTGCTAGCGTCAACATGATTTGCCCATCAATACATTTCATTAGTATCGACGACGACAGCCCTCACCTCCCGAAACCTTGATTCTGCCTCGTCAATGTCCCGGAGGTCTTCTGGCATGCCGAAACGGACAAGGGCTCTTGTAAAATGACAAGGTTCGCTTGTTGATATGTGACGTGTTACTCGCCAGTCTAGGTTCGCTCCGATGTCTTCTGATCTTTCTTCGCCAAAATCTAAAGGATTGTTCCCAAAAATCATCAGTGCAAATCCAAAATAGACTGAACCATTTGTTGCTTGAGATCAATCGATCACCCCAGGTTCAAGCTCAAGATCGTGCTCAACGCATGCCATAAAGTTATGCAATTTGTTTAGGATATTAGCGGCGGGGTATATACGTATGTGGCGTCATGGGTATCCAGTCTAGCTTTCAGAAAACGCGGGCTTGCGGCAAATTGCGAGGTACATGGGCGTGAACAGCTTCAAACAAATCGTAAGCCCTCGCTAGAATCTACAAAAACATGCTTCAACTCACTTTGGTCTGGCCACCCTTCACAAGCGCATCGGCAGCGACCTTGAGAGACTCGCCAACATCATATGTGCCCTTGGGCAAAAGACCAAGCATCTCCATGAACTTGATTGCGGTGTGTGAAACAAGCTTTCCGCTCCAGCTCATCCGCCAAACAGTGAAGCAATCCCAAGCAGTCTGTGCCTTCCATATATCGCCTTCCAGTGGGTAATACCATGGAACTTCGTCAGGGCGTTCGGCGAGATCCTCTTCGTGCTCAATGGAGAAGCCGACCGTGACCATAGCTTCGCGGGCTTGCTTCAAGGGACGCATTTCCGGGATACCGTTGCCAAACTCAATGGCATGTGCAAGCTCCTTGTGCGCAGGAATGGATGGATCCCAAGTGTCAGTCATGCACCATTCATAGACCCCGAACTAGAAACTGATGTCAATATATATAAGCTGGGAGTCGAAAGCTAATCATACCACTCCTCCAGGCTTCAGAACCTTCATGATTTCACCATACACGCCCTCCCACGTGGGTGCATGGACAGTGGCTTCAATGGCGTACACTGATATCAATCCCGTTTGGATTCAATAATTTCTGAAAGCCTACAAAAGCACTCACCAGCATCGAACGAATTCTCGCCAAACTGTTCCGACAGCTTCATGAAATCACCCTTGGCAAAGCTCACTTGGTTTTCAAGGCCAGCCTTCTTAGTGTACTTCCGAGCACGCTGAATCTGGAAATCGTTGTTGTTCAAGCCGACGATATTGACGTCGGCGAAGCGAGCAATCTCGCGTGCAGGACCACCGACACCGCACCCGACGTCCAGTACTCGCATACCAGGACGAAGTCCCATTTGTGCTGAGAGGTAGTGCTCATGGCGGGCCAAAGAGGCTACGAAAGCCTCGCCTTTATAGAACCGCGAGAAATGGAAGGACTGCGCCCAGCCATACTCGTACAGCTCCGTCGCACCATCGTAGTAGCCTGTACCTTCTGTCACTAAAAGCCATTCACAACGAAAATTATGAGGTAATACCGTTTACAACGTCGGTATAGCTCTCAACACGGTTTTGATTGTCCGCTTCACCCTCCTTACCAAGGTCCTTTTGCCAGAACTTGGTATAGTTCTCAACACGCGTCTCTTGACGTCCGTCAGAATACTGAGTCGAAGTCATGCTATCTGCAAGAAAAAGTTGCGTGAATATCGAACACTTCCAGTGTTGAAAGAACGAGCCTCCGTGACAAGAACAGATAGTGTTAAGACTTACTTGGAGGTGCGTTAGAATAAAGTTGTGGAGGAACGGACAATAAACACTGAGCAGTCAACTTGGACGAAAGAAGCCTTGTAGCTAATTTTTGTAGGTTCAAGTACCGACGGCAGGCACTGCGTGAGCTTCTATAGCGCCTAACATCAGGTCATTTTTCTGTTCACGTGACCGTTGGTTGCACTGCCAGTAGCACTTGCACAGACTTACCCAAAAACTTGAAAAATTATCTCAAGCACCATCGTTGCTCTCATCAACAGTACTACTTGCTGCTGTAGCTAGTGAGCTATAAATGTTGACAATACGTTGTAAGTGGTTGTATGTACAGCCTGTAATATTATCTTTTGACCTTCATTATATTTCTTGCCTATTAGAACTTATAAGAAGGAACGACTGTCTTCCTTCGTCTATATAGGCCTGGCTATTTCTTGCCAAGACTTGGAATTTGCACAGCTGCATATCAAGATACCGTGACCGCCCCTTCACGGAAAATTTACTGTCAGGCTTGTGTCGGGTGGATTTCTGAACTTCACACCAACATCTCTTGCCGCCAGCCTACCCGTCGCCTGAGACATGTCCAAACGTACTGGAATTTATTGTTCTCCCAAGAGATGGTTCGTCAAATTATCAACCGACCTTTGATAGCCTTTGATTCTCGCGAGTGCTGCATCTTGATTCTTTTTCTGTCCGAGGCTATCACTGTGATTAGTCACAATCCCTCTCCCTAGACTCAGCGATGTTCATTGCACGGTTACTATCTGCTTCAGGGGATTGGGTTCGGGGTCATTCGGAATGGGTCGAAGACTGCCGGTAGATCTCCCAATAGTAGATGTGGGCCAAGTACATAAAAATCCAACTCGATGATAGTGATCTTGCTATGGCATATGACATTCGGTCATATGATAATCCCCCGTTACAGTCTAATCGCCTGGGAGTCAGCTTCCCAGGACTTGGCATCGAAAGCATATCCGTGGGCAATTCCAAACGGTCGCCTACCAATGACCAGTAAGATTCAAAACTCAAGGACAATAATAGAACCTGCTTACGATCATACAGAGACCATGACCAGCCCGTCCTGAGAACTCCTCGAGGTCTTATGGGCTTTCGGACGCCATATTCCTCGCGCCCCGGGAAATGGTACGCTCCAAGTCCATGCGCCGAGGTACACAGGTTTGACTTCTTCTAGGCCTTTGGCTGATTGTCTGTCACATGTTCAATAGTTTTCTTTGCGCAGTGTGCGAGCGTCGATGCGGTTGCTATCAACATACGCTGTGCACTTGCGGGGCGACATATGATGGTGACGTATTCTCGCACCGGTGATATTTACGATCTCGGGCAAGACCTCGGGGTGGGGCTGAAATTGCAATCAAGGGAATATGTCAAGGCCATGGATGGTTAACCGTCGACTGAGTGTGTGTGGAATTCGCAAGCTGATGATATACCCCCATTCAACACGCAGTCCGGGCATTATATGATCGTGCTTTACAAAAGTGCCACAAACTGATGAGCTTAGCGATGAGGACACAAATAATGAGACAGAACATGAGGCGTCCGATCGCTCCCTAGAAGCGGCTTACTACGTCCGAAAGTATGGCATTGTTGGAGCATCTATGTCACCACTATCATAAGTTTGCAAGCCGAATCTGCCGTGTCACACACTAGTTAGAACTAGCATACCCAATCATACCCATGCTTTACAACTCTTCCACTGACCTCTGAGTATCTGAGTCTGGACCAAGTACTACTTTCGTGTAAGTCTCAATGACTTGCTTCCTACTACGGCGCCACTCACCGAAGTGCCTAACAGCTGGCTAAACTCGACTGGTTGCTTAATATTCGTTGCTTAATTCTAGAGAACCCTGCCAGGCCCGCAGTGAGATAAGTAGCCCCCACTCAGGTGTCTATAGGCCTTTCAAGTATATTCTCGATCCCCACGATCATGGACCAGTCTCGTCTGCAACCTGCAGCACAGTTCCAGGTATGATTTCACCTTTGTCTCGTGTCGGTTGAGATATGAATTCGGCCACCATGTTCCAGGCTCGTGCAGCACAGCTTCTCAAGAAACTGAACTGGCGTCCACGCTTGGGAGGCAGCCGCCCCAAAGATAACATGTCCATCATTTCAACCGTCCCAGACAACGACCGCTCACACATACCCTCTCCTGACGTTACCCACAAGCCAGACATGTCTATTCCTGGGCTTGCGGGCTTGCAACTAGATGATGCTTTTAATCCGACGGACACGGATGATTCGTCGTCTAGCAATAGTCCCACCCGCCAATCAAAGCGCTACTCAGCTTGGGACGGTCTTGCGCAATCCTCTGCGAGCCCGGTGTTTGCGGGACATGGTCCCGCCCCGTCATTTTTACGAGAGATAAAAGTCTCAAAGATTCAGTCTGATCAGTTTAATAGTGATGGGGCAAACGTCCTTGCTCCAGCACCATTCTTTTTGTGGGCAGGCGCCTCAAGCGACTGCCTTACACGTGCATCAAATGATGGCTTACTACACTCAGCGACCCCGAGTAACGTGCCAGATATCATAGTCCTCCGAGACACATCTCCTGTACCAGACGAAATAACGCAGTTGGAAGGATCACAGACTCCACGACAAACGGAGGGACCCGTTCCTTCCAACAAACCAATCACGAACATAGACATCACCAACACATTTGTAGAACCAGAATCCGCTCAAACACCTTTCACATCCGCTCTTTTGGTTTCACCTGCTACACAATCTTTACCTTCGTCCAGTATTCAGGGTCGTTGCTCGACCGGGACACAGCCTGCGACGGCCCTACCACCTCCATTCCGCGTTGCCACCGAGCGTGGTCTCCGTCTGTCTCCTTCCATTATTTCAAGGCAGCGTATGCCAATCCTAAATCTTCCGACTTTACCTATACCTACTCCTGCTGCAAAGACCGCTGTGCGGCCAGTTGTGCGTCTCCAACATGTGCCATCATTAAGTGTTCACGGACGGCCCCATGTCGATCCAGAGCCAGACTCTGCTATTGAATACGAGGATGATGACGACGTGGAGGATGACAACGAGGGTGATAGAGACGAGGCTTTGAGAAATGAAGACTCGGAACACCAGAGTGACGAGGACGGTGATGGGGAGGAAATGCCAAGTTTTGGTACAGGCCGTTCTTTATCTCATTCCCCGCTGCGAGAGTTCCAGACCAGAGATGTCGACTTGACTCCCCCAGTCGCTGGTCATTCTTCTCGACCATTTGCCTCGCCATCTTTAGCAGGGGGGTCTACTCCCTCTATCCACAATGCCGTTGATTATTTCTCGTCCAAGGCACATGGGAAGCTTGCGGACTTGACTCCGAGGCAGGACGCCTCTACACCTAAACCCTTTTCTCCGAAAACATCACTTGCAGAGTCTATCAATACTCGGCGGCGAATAACGCCTACGCCTTCGCTTCATCGTGTACAGCCTTCCTTGGAGGCCAGCCTCGCACCCACTCTGTCTCGTGCGCCATCTCGCAGTATGATTGACCTGAGTCTGTCCCGGAGAGACTTGCGACTAAAACGCAAAAAGTCGCGCGACACGGTGCATTCGAATGTACCCTCCGTGTCTGAGAACACCATCGAATCCGTCGAGAGCGATAACACGGACAATCTGATGGGAAGGCTTATGCGACGTACATCCATGCCTACTTTCACCTCTGCGTCGGACCCACCTCCTTACCCTTCCTTTGACCCGCGCCCGCCGAAGAGTGCACCTCCGTTCCAATTCCATGAGGACGAAGGTCGCGAGCGGTTACCGGCATACAGCAATTCGCTGTATCTCAGCGCTATTATGCCGCTCAAGATGGAGTTCAGCTCGCCTGGTGTTCAGGCAAAGGACAGGAAATGGAGACGTGTGTTCTGCGAGCTTGAAGGGACGACACTCCGCGTATACAAGTGTCCTCCCGGCGCTAGCAGGGCGGGCATCATTGGCGAGTGGTGGGAGAGACGTGTCGGGGTGGGTGATCTAAGCAGTGGATATCACGCACCAGTGCGGAAAGCTGACAAGAGCCCGGCGCCCTCTTCAAAAAGAAGGGATGAGAGTCCTGCAGCCCCTTCGAAAATCGCGGTTGACCAACCAGTTGCATCCTCGTCAAGTTCACCCCCTCCTACACCACACAGGCCGCGGAGCGAATCACAATCATCAAGAGCTACGAATCAATCCACGACACCTTCGATGTCGCGGGCCAACAGGAGGCTGTCCGGCACCAGTTTCTTGACCCCGTGGCGGAACAGTGGCCCATCGAGTGGGCCGCCATCGCGAGGTAGGGGTATGTCATCTCCTGGGACAAACGGCATGGAGTTGCTCCCGGTGAGCGAGCCGAACAGCCGTCGTAACTCTGTGTCTAGTTCGGCCTCACAGGAGACGACTTCACAGAGGATATCACCACAAGCCCCGTCTCGCCTCAGCTTCCTTTCATCGAGGATGCAATTGCGGAGCGGCGATATACAAAAGCCTGGGAAAGGCGATTTGATCCGTGCATATACGCTCCAGCACGCGGAGAGCGGCCTCGGGAATGATTACTTGAAGCGGAAGAACGTGATAAGGGTACGGCTGGAGGGGGAACAGTTTCTCTTGCAGGCAGCAGACGTGCCTTCTGTTGTGGAGTGGATAGAGGTGGGTTCTATACTATGAGTGAGGCGGTTTAATGTTGAGCGTGCATGCAGGGTTTCCATGCGGGCACGAACATCTCACTTGACCTTGATCATCGTGTCATGCCCAAAGGGCCAATGTTCCCGAGGTATGTAAATTTGTTGCTCGGTATTGTATGTTTCTCAAATGTATCTACAGGCGTCGACGTAGAAGAAATCGACGACCAGTAGATGAGAATACTGGAGGAGCACTCTCTGTAGTGGTGATGTAACTCATATATTATATCTGTATGGTACTTGTGTTGTATTGGTACCCCGCTTGTTGATAGAGAAAGTTCTCACGGATTGTTTCCGTTTTGAGCCGAGGTTCGGTGTTTGCCTTGACACCGATCTGCTCATCCAGGTTGCTTGTTATCTGGATCCTTGGTGTTTTCCCTCATCGATATTCTCATTTTACCTTTTCTTTACCTGGTTCTGGCAGCCATCGTCAGCTGAACGATCATCCCTCTCCAAATCTCACAAGCCGTTCAAAAAACGCATCAAAAACCAACTCTACAACGCCGAAAACGATCTTCATTCTCGCGGTTATTTCGCCCTTTTTTCTCCTCATACCATCATCCTTCACGTCAAGCCCGACGTACTGAGCACATTCAGTTAGACCAGTCATGGCAGATTCGCAGACGGAGATCGATCTGGACTCGGTTATTGACCGCTTGTTGGAGGGTGAGTGGCTCGTGCTCTGACTCGTAGGCTCCTTGGAGAGCAGATTTCGGACCTTAAGAAGGGCAGGGCGGTGGAAGGAAGGAACATAACGGGTCAGCGTCTGAGGCGGGCTGGTGCAATGCGGTACACAATCACAGGCACGGGTGAAATGTGGGGCCGCGTGAGCACCACCACAGCAAGCAACCTTGGAAAAAAATGATGGGGTGCATATGCACGCAACTGTGCTCATAACTCCCCGCCCATTTCTTAGATGGACCGCCCGTAATATGTTACAAAGCAGGTGTTAACCCAACTTTTGCATCCAGTGCGAGGCAACCGCCCAGGCAAACCTGTCCAACTACAGGAATACGAGATCAAATATCTCTGCACAAAAGCACGCGAGATATTCATAAATCAACCAATATTGCTTGAATTAGAGGCCCCCATAAAGATTTGCGGTCAGTATCACTCAGTCTTTGTGGGTTTATCGGAATGACTCATTCGGGTCCACTTTCGGCTAGGTGACATCCACGGTCAATATTATGACCTGCTCCGACTTTTCGAGTATGGCGGGTTCCCACCAGAAGCAAACTATCTTTTCCTCGGCGACTACGTCGATCGGGGGAAACAGTCTCTCGAGACTATCTGTCTCCTCCTCGCCTACAAGATCAAGTACCCTGAAAACTTTTTCATTCTCCGAGGCAACCACGAGTGTGCAAGTATAAACCGAATCTATGGCTTCTATGATGAATGTGAGTTCTGCTGCAATCCTTGATGACGAAACTCTGATGACATTGACAGGCAAACGGCGTTACAATATCAAATTGTGGAAGACATTTACGGATTGCTTTAATTGTCTCCCTATAGCCGCTATCATTGACGAAAAGATCTTCACGATGCACGGTGGTCTCAGTCCTGATCTCCAATCCATGGAGCAAATACGGAGAGTGATGAGACCTACGGATGTTCCTGACACAGGTAGGTTTGCTGTGTATCTTGCTTGAGTTTGAGTGTCTTACCCGACCAAGGTTTACTATGTGATTTACTATGGTCAGATCCTGACAAGGATATCACCGGGTGGTCGGAGAATGACCGAGGAGTATCCTTCACATTTGGACCCGATGTGGTGTCCCGATTTTTGCAGAAACATGACATGGATCTCATCTGTAGAGCTCATCAGGTATGCTGCGCTTTGCGGGCGGCGTTCGTGCGGGCCCCAAGTGTTGTGGCGCTGACTGACGCTGTCGAATTAGGTCGTTGAGGATGGTTATGAATTTTTTGCAAAGCGGCATTTGGTCACGTTATTCTCAGCGCCTAATTACTGCGGAGAATTCGATAACGCAGGCGCGATGATGAGTGTGGACGAAACCCTATTATGTTCCTTCCAGGTACGATACCAGCTACCCTGCATGTTCTTTGATTGAGTTTGACCTCGATATTCAGATCCTGAAGCCTGCTGAGAAGAAGGCCAAGTATCCATACGGAGGGATGAACATGGGTCGACCAGTAACGCCACCGCGTAAGCAGAAGAAGAAGGACAGCAAGATGGGCTGAGTCGAGCAGGGTCGGCCGTGCCTTCACTCATTCTCCAGTCATCGACATTCCCTCTTATCATTCTGTATTGTTCATTGCTGGCTGTAATTGTGCGGTTTACATTGGCGACAAGGCATACTATGAAGGTGGTCATTGGGCTGATTCACCAATGGTAACAAGATGGCTGAGAATGCGCGAACTGCATTGTTGTACGGACGTCTTCTGGGTTGTGTGTGGAGGGAAAATTCATTGCAAGTACACCCCGCCATGTTACAATTCTTACATATCTATTCACTCATTGGACTAACCCACCCACGGTGCTCTTCCTGTCCATATTCTGTCCATCATGTTCCGTATTTGTTTTGTGCTCATAATGCTCCGCCGCAACTGCCAGATATTTCGTATTTGTCTTTTCTTTCTTTTTGTCACAGTAAACGTTGTCGTATTTATGAAATTCTGCACATACTCATTCTGACGTTCGCCGTGATTCGTGGCGTTGAACGACTGTCCAAGGCCTTCCGTGAACTCATCGACCTAGGTCACCCCTAAATTGATGTGTCCATGTGACTGCGGGGAGCACGTGCGTGGGGAAGAGTATTTTTAAATTGAGCGTTGAGGCTGTAGCATATGGCATCACGCCACATGAATTCATTGGTGATACAAGTAACGCTTAAAACAGATCGACTGAAACTGAGTCAAAAATGCCCTTCGTTATATTTATTGTACATGCATAGAAGGCGGCGTGGTGTCACGTCCTGCCTATGATCATACGTAATGGATTCAATACCAAAAAAACCCTCTGAACATCGGAACAGCGCATCCAAAATACACAGTGTGATACTCAGAGAAATCAAGCTCTGGACACCTCGTTGTCCGCACTGAAAGATTTTTTCTCCAATGAATTGTCTTCGTACACTTCGTGTGCACCCTCTGCCCTATTGGCAATCTGTTCCAGTGCATTATCACCATCAAAGAGAGCTGCAGTTTCTTCAAGAGTCCTGTTCTTAGTCTCGACGAGGAAGAACCACAAGAAGATGAACTCCACAGCGAGCCAGCAGACGTATACGATCTAAGCATGACCGTTGAGAATAAAATTCGGAGCAAAGCAACGTCCAAAAACATACGTAGTACTTCCAGGACAAGGCTTCCAGTGCGACTGGGTTCACATATTGATTGAAAATGAGCGTAACGGAGATGACGAAGTTGAAAATGTTGAAGCCCTTTGCACGAATTTGGTAGGGCAGAATTTCCACGGTGTAGGAGACAATGAGAGGGGTGAACGCCACATCGTATGCTGCATAGAAGAGGAAGATGAAGGCGATGACAGCGTGACCGGCCGCGGTATGACCATGCTCGGCGTACTCGGCGAAGCAGATAGCTTGTGCCATGTAGAAGAGTGTCATCAGGAATGCTGAAAGCAAGAACAAGAAGCGACGACCAAGTTTATTGACCATGAAAGCAGCGAAGACGGCCCATCCTAAATTCCATATTTGTAAGATGCCGTTGATCAGCAACTGAGTGCCTGAGTCGGTGATACCGATCTGAACGAAGACCCTGGTGAGGTAGTACGAAACAAGACCGTTCCCAGACCACTGGGAGAAGAAGGCAAGAGCGACGATAATGCGCATGCGCTTCCTGTTGCCAGGAGTGGCAATAAGTGATTTCCAACCAACATTGGAAGCGACTAGAAGTGTTCATGAGAAAAAGCGCGGTGCAACAAGTAAAATGAGACCGACCACTACGGTCATACTCAATGGCGGCCTTGATCTCTTCGAACTCGTACAGAACCAAAGGATCTTGCCTGAGAAATGTTTCAGGTTGCGAAATGCAGTAAAAATAATGCGGCTCACTCATTACTATCGGCATGATAATAGGCGAGGGTCTTAAGAGCCTCGGCCTCACGACCCTTTCTGATCAACCAACGGGGTGACTCAGGGGCAAACAGGATAAGAACGAACTGCAAGATGGATGGGATACCCTGAAGGAGAGAAGGCAGACGCCATGCCCATGTGTTGTTAATCTTGAAAGTGCCATAAGTCGTCCAAGCAGCACTAATATCAATAATTCCATCAGCGTCCAAGATCCGCTCGGCAGATTCACATGATCAGACTTACATGATAGAACCAGAGTACCAAAGGGAATTGTAGAGCGATGTCAGGGGAGCGCGGTACGTGGGATACGAAATCTCGGTGACCAACATTGGTGCGGCATTAGCTATACATAGCGTGTCAATTAACTAATGACTTGTACACAAGAAGATTGCACTGACCGGCAAAAGTAAGACCAAAACCGATGAGGAATCGAGCACCAATGAACATGCCCACGGACTGAGAGGCAGTCTGTATGGCAGTAGCGACGCACATAATTGTTGCACCAAAGAAGACTGTCTTACGGCGTCCTATACCGTCCGACATGTATGGGGCAAATGGATAGCCTGCTAAGGCACCGATATTCTGCGTGGTCAATCATCAATAAAGATCATCAACGCAAGAACAAAAAAAGCTCGCCTGAATGGCGTTCAAAAGACCCAGTTTACTGCCAGATGGATTGCCGAAGGCAAGCTCCCACTGAGGAAGAGACTGCAATCCATTCATCATACTGCCGTCGTACCCATTCGTCGAGGAAGTGATGAGACTAGAGAAAAGACGTTTAGCAGAGGGGTGACAGAAGGACGAGGAAACGCACAGGAGCACAATCCAGGCGTTGAGGGCGATGAGTCTATTGACATGCATTTACATCGACTAGAGCCAGAAGCATTCAACAATGTTTGCTTACCGCCTGTTGTTGTACCACTTCCTCCTCTCATCAATGAGATGTGCAAATGAAGCGTCTTGACTGCTGACAGCAGTTACACCACCCATGATTAATCCCTAGAGTGAGGTGGTCAAGAAGAGAAAGGTTACGAATAATCATTCAGGCAAGCTACAGGTACGAGGTTTTATGCACGCACTTCGAACTGGCGGCGGACCGGATATAGTTCGGCAGCTGACAATTCTCCTGAGCCTGAGGTACCCCGCTGTAGACTCCACTCCTCTTTTTATACTTCCAGCGAGTAATCATGCATCAAGACGGGAAAACCTTGACGGTGAGCGTGACAAGTTGACAATCAGCATCCATGCATTTCGATTCTGGAGAATATACCGTCATGGGTAATAGCCAGAATGGGATGGTGTTCCCAGCGCTGATATTGTCACGGGGGGACTCCAGGTCAGTACACTCAGCGTGCATGATCGACTGAATCAGGTTTCCTCACACCTCTCCCTGGAAATAGGATCGCAGGAGGCTTTTTTAACACATTCTGGCTTGAGAGTCAGTGCCTTGATCAGATTGAAAGCAAACCTTGGAGTGCCCGTGACCGGAAAGGGGGCCTGAGCGGAAGGATCTCCTACTACCCATATAAGTTGCACCGAGTGTAGTACTTTCGTCAATCGAGTCGCATCGTTCCACGTGGGCAGCATAAGACAAACAAAGCTGGCTTAGCTAGGGTTTAGCAAACATAATTCTTGATCCACAACTTACCGATTTTTTCCCAAGATAATGTCGGGTTCTGAGTTCTCCATCTCCTTCTGTTTTTCGTGGGTCATTAGTAACTGCATGCAAAACCCTTTAGGCATTGTTTAGCCGGCGCAAGAAACTTTGCGACCCTGTACAGCGTACGAGGATAAACAGATTCAAACAGGTCACTGACTCGCAATGAATCCAACGATTGATTCCCGAAGGTAATGATATCATGACAAGGCTCAAAGTCAAGATAGGCGGTATTGCTACCGCAGTACATTTGAGTACTTGGAGCTAAGCCTATAAGGTAGGATTCTCTTTGGTTCGTAGAGAGATCCTTCAATGACAGTAAGATGAGCAGGCAAAGTCATCGGGAAATGGTTGGGGCATACCGTAAAAGGTAGTGAGATCTGAAGTTGAAACTCAGTAAATATTGATCCGATCTAGGGTAAAGTTATGTTTTTCAACACCTGTTTAAAATACCTGTTGATAACTGTTAATAACACTGTTGAAAAGTCGTCGTGTCCCAAGGCCTGTTGAAAATTGTGAATAAATCTAGTGTGTGGGAATGTGTTGAATGAACTTCTGGAGCTCAAAAAAGTACAACCGCGATCACATGATGCCTTGAGGGCCATCGATGATCCATGGGACCATGTTCCGACCAAATTACGGATTCGGACTATATGTTGCATCAATCAACGGGGAACAGCGATCGTGGACAGAAGTGCCCAACGACGCATCACATACATCTCGGCCAGAGTTATCTACGAAGTGCGACCTAAAACCGTCTCAGCATGTCACTAGCCGATACCTCACTTCCCCCGGCTTGATCGCGAATATGCCCCTCAATAATGGGGGCAGGCATATCGACCTTCTTTCTTCTCCCGAAAGGTACGAAATTGCTGGCTAAGCTGGCAAGTGCGCTAGTAGCGGATGGTGCGCCCGAGAAATTGCTAGACGCCAATGGAGAGGATCGAGGGACGTGGTGAGACGTAGTCCGGCGTCTGTTGAGAAAGATGCTGGTCATCCCTTCGGATAATGAGCCTTGCGGAGACGGCGGTCCTCCATTGGCTGAATATTCGCGTGGAGGGGATATTGAGGATAAATCATGTTCTGTCAGAGCAGTAGTAGCCACCGCTTTCACAGCAGTGGGAGAAGCAGAGACAGATGCAAGTGGCGGAAGCCGCACCGCGGAGAACCTAGAGGACGAGGAGCCACGAGATGCGCGCGAACCTGGACGCAGTGGGGATGGTATATGTGGAACGTGAGTTAATGAGGCAGGCTGCTGTGCATTCGAATCAACTAGTTGCGTCGGCGGCGAAGGCGGTGGAGGCGGTGGCGGAGGGGTAGTGGGGGGAGAAACATCCCGCGACGATGGAATTATTTCCATTGAGCTCTCAGGAGGGGCTTGGGCAAGCAGACGAGACAATGAAGATGGACCAGCAACGGGTGTAGAGTTCGCTCTTGCCCTGACGGGGAAGGATGATGATGTGGGGGGCTGGGTAGCACTGAAAACGCTCTCAAATTCAGATTGGGGAGGCGCTGGTGGTGGGCTAGGAGAAGGCTCGGGCGGATCTGGGCTTGTCTTGCGGTCTGTTTCAGGATCCGATAAAGCTGAAACCTTTCTGCCAGCAGGTCTCCGCTTGTTCATCTGGCCTGTTTGAGTCCAGTCTTCCACCTCCAACATATAATACTTTACACCATCGCCTAAACCATATGGATTGCTAGAGGGATCCTGACCGGGCGTTGAGGACAAATACGACAGTGTGAACCACGCCGTACGCACCTTGCTATCGACAACACGTTCGGTAATGGATGTTATCCTTGCCACTATCCATTCTCTCGTTTTCAGCTGCTCGCCGAGGTGGCCAGTAGCCAAAAGGAAGTAATGCGGGAATGAAACTAGATGTCAAGAACAACGTCGGAAGAAGTTTCATCTCGTAATGACATAGATACGTACCATTAAACGCCGCCCAAGGCTTAGAAATAGAATTTCTGGTTGGAAGGAACAGTGCTAAATCCCCTTTGGCGAAATTCCGGAAAGAGATCTTGCCCTTCGCGCGCTCTCGATATTCCTTGCATTGCTTCTGCCACTTCCGGATGATGGAACCTGTTCTGGCCACCGCTTCCAAGAAATGATCATGATCAAAGGCACGTAATGATTCCAGGGCACCCAGGAGATCTGATGGGTCAATTGGAGAGGGCTCATCGACTTGCGCACCAGCACTTTGCCCATGGCGTTGGGTAGATGTGAATGTAGATTCGGCAAGGGACTGTGCGTGCTTCGACGAACTGGGGTGACTAGTGAGATTATGCGCGAGTGAAAGCGCTTTACAATGAGAATTTCGGAAAGCAATCGCGACATCGAGCATCTGAGCAACCAGACGACCACTGTTCTCCAATCGATGCTCGTAGTCAGACTGGGAGGACCGTCCAGCCGTCAAGTCATCTCGGAGGATTCTCTCTATGTGTCTTGCCTCCCGAAGCTCATGCTCGACCCGCTGAAGCTCCTCACGCAGACCCATAGCATCTGCGTTGGTTAACTCGGTTTGTGAGCGTGCCTCTTTCAGTTGCCGTTCAGTATCTTCAAGCTGTGCTCTGAGCTCCGAGAATTGGTGTTCAAGAACAGCCCGGTCGCCATCAGCTTCGGCGATGTGATCCCGCATAATGCGATCGTGCTCGTTAGCCTGTAACCGAAGCAATCGATCTTTCTCCATGTTGGTGTTCTTCAGTGCTCTGTTCACCTCCTCGCATTCAGAGCGAGCGGTTTGGATCTGGGTCTCCAGATTTTCCCCTCTAGCACGTGCTGCTTCCAAGTTCCGCAGAGTTGTTGCTTGCTCCTCGACCAGCTGGGCAACTTTTAACGCGTTCCTAGCTTCCAAAGCCTTCACTTCTTCCGCTTGCGAATGGACCTGTGATAATTCCTGCCTCATTACTTCGACTGCACGTGTCTGTTCCGTTGCATCAACGAGTGCTAGGACACGATTCTGTCGCTCTTTTTCGAGGTCTTGGGCCAACTCCAAATTGCGGCGCTCCAGTATGCGTCGGGCTGCAACTTCACTTTCAATCTGTGCTTTGGCTTGGTGCAGCTCACGCTCCAGTACATCCGCACGTTCCCGCTCAGAGTGAGATGTGAGTTCAGTGGCTTGAAGGTCGCTATGGAGTCGATGTATTTCAGCCTGAAAAGACGTCCGCTCTTGTTGTATTAGCTTTTCCTGGTTTGCCTGGGCTTCTTGCATTTCGCGCAGTTGCTCAGCCAGTTCCTGAAATGCGTGTTCGTCTGCTTCTGTTACTGTGACTTATGTGAGTGTCTATATTAGAACAAAAATAGAAAGGTATGAGCTTACGCCTTCTGCGTGACGAGGACAACCGTGATGCCGAGAGTACTTGCACGAAGTTAGCTAGAGATTTGTCTGACGATTTCTTTTACTCACAAGAACGCTCAGCGATACGGTCGAACCCAGCTTCCAGATTATCCATCTTAACTATGAGTTTATCCACTGCACTTCTTGCTTCTTGTACCGAGCCCATTGCCACAGGGTCTGAACTTGACCGCGCCCATGACTCCAGATCGCTCAGGACTTGAAGTAGCACTGGTAATTCACTATGAGTTGGCCGATGTGCTAGTGGACAAAACAATACCATTAATGTCTTCTCGGTTCAGCGAATACGACGGCTCTTTGCTACCGGAAGGAGAAAAGTCGATAGTCGGTACAACATCATCCATTCCTTTCGTATCGAAGGGTAGTTGGCCATGCACTTCCCCTCTATATACCTGTCGGCGCTTCCGCTCGCTTGCACTACAAACCCGTCAAAAGTTGTAACATTGTATCGCAACTTTCGTGGACTTACGACAACTTGGCCATCACTTCCAAAATGCTTTGTGCACGCTGATAGAAAAAGTGAGCTGCATTTAAGAGATCAGACATGGGGTCACGCAGTACTGCGTTGACTGACCAAATTCCTGGCGTCGCACGATCTCAACGACAGTAGCGCCATATGCATACAGCATATTGTGAAGCCTCTGTATGTGCGAGAAGCTGTTCTTAGCCCTGAATTTACCTTGCAGATTAGAAAGTGTCGTCGGTAGCTGCACAATATCGATATTCAAGGCGCTGATTTGCCGAAGGACACCGATGCATTGCTCGGTATATGCGTTCTGTAAAACGTCAGTAAGAGCATTTTCATCGATTTCGAAAACGAACCTTAGCTTCTGTAACGTCTCGTACTTCGCTTCGCAGTGCACCATCAAGATGTTTTAGCTCTGAAACATGATTATCTTGTTATTGCGTCTATGAATCGGACATACCACGAAGAAGGCTATTTGGATCCGTGGCAGGACTCTCAAGAGCTGCTGTGATGTCCGACGCCTTTTCGAGAATCTCCTGCGCCCGACGGCCTGAGGCGTCTGCACCCTCCAGAATTCTATGAACGAGTGAGGTGGAAATACTATCAATAGGACAAGGAATACCAACTGCGTATTCATTACTGTTGCGCGTACAGAATCAGTTCCGTTCGTTAACCTGGCCGCTGACTTCTCAGCGTCTTGGAACCGAGCCCGGAGGTCCTCTAAACCGACAACATGAGAAGGTCATCCCAACTTTTTTTCAATTACGTACCATGCGTCCTCGCACACGCGTCAGCGACCTGTTTCATCCTCACATTTGACACATAATCACCCAGCGTCCTCGGCCGCTCCCCATTCTCAATCGCGGTTCTCACAGCAGGCGACATGAATTCAACATGTATCTTCACGCGGCTTATTATTTCCAAATCCGCATCCAGACCTGCAAGGAGCGCAGCCTGGCGCTCGAGGTCCTTACGGGCCGTCGTAGCGATGCCATCGAAAACGTCGGATATAGCGAGAACATTCAGTTCGAGGCTGCTGGATGCAATTCGAGCTGCTTGATGTTGACGATGAAGGGTGGCCACAGTATGGACGATGTGCTCGAGGTGTGTGTGTGCTGTGCGGAGGTAAGATGCGGCGAGTTGTGAAGGTCGATATGGAGGAGTTGTGGAAATTGACTCTATGATACTTTGTTGACGTCAAAATGTCATATAATAGCTCGAGCCACGCACCTTCAATCGGAGGTTGCAGTGGTGGGTTAACCCTTAGCTCGTGAAGTACGTCATTTAAGTCGAAATCCAAATAATACTTGTTGAAAACATAGATAGTCTGTTCATGGAGTTAATGTTTTCTGCTTTACAGTGACAATACGACTTGCCTGGTCATGTGCACCCACTAGCTCACGAACGTTGTCGGTACGCAAGCGCGTACCATCCGAAAGGTAAGCCAAGATGGCGTCCTGATCAACGCCCGTCTCCTGATTCAAGAATGCCTCTAGGCTCCCTCGCCTGCAAAACAACCGTTGGTGCGGTATAACACTGGGCTTGGGCATAGACGTACCTCTCAATGTCTCGTAAGTTAGCATTGACCTGTTGTTGGATGTAAGTGTTGCGGGTCTAAGACACCGAAGAATCTGGTGCAGCATACCTGATATGATTCGCCGTCTTCCGCACGGCATATCTGAATCATTATCTTGGTGTACTGACAATATTATGGTTCAACGTTATGCTGCCTGCTGCCGACTCGGGAGCAGGCAAAGTGGCACGGCCACATGATGTAAACGCTCCCATTAAGGGAAAACTACCCCTAACCATATCATAGTAGCTTTGTCCATTGTCCGATAATACAAAAATACAAAATGTGAATGTGAATTAGAAATATCCGTCTATATCATGTTGTATATCCTGCTGCCGGAACTTCCTGATGTATATCGCTTTCATCTACAGTCTCTATCGAGACAATCCAATACAATTCACCCGTAGGTTGCCCGTCACTGCGTTCCCCGTCTTCTGTCTTTCTCCGTTTGCAGCAAACAAACCTAACAGGATGTCTGTCCCAGTACTTCATGAGGTCGAAGGTCATACCACCCGAAAGCCTTAAGGCAAGAGTTGGGTTGAATTGCAGATACCCATAGCAGAAATCCGTCGTGATCAGATCCTAAAGGAGTCATCAGTAGGCAATGATTGAAATGATGAACGACATACCTCAGGTCCAAACACAATCTCTTGCCGATGTTGAGGACTGCTAAAGTATGATCTACGATCGTCTGTAGTCCGCAGATCCAGCACACGACCATATAACATCTTCTTATTCTTCTTCTTCAAATGCGCTTTTTCAAGAGGCAACTTAAGTGAATTCTTTACCAAGACGCCCAACGAATCAGGCATTTTTTTCGACAAATTCGAAAGGTTAGACGAAGTTGAGGAAACTGATAATGACGAAGGTGGTGTCGCAAACGGGGAATTGGACGAGTATGGGGTAAGATACGTAGAGCTAGATGAATTCGAGGACGCAATGGCAAATTGCAACTGCGAGGTATCCTCTCCTATTGATTGCGAGGGTGGAAACGAGGACTCTGAATCCGACCGTTTGTGCTCTACCACGTGCGAAGCTCGGATGTCGTCTATTCTTTCGTGCACAAAATGGGGCATCGTTGCGATCAGTGGTGAAAGGGCCCACGGCTTCGTCTCCGACATCAAGTCATGTTCCAAGGTAGGATCGACGAATCTAAAGAATATTATTAGCTCCTGTCGCGGTGTGCTGCAGCATCTGATACTGAACGAACACAACAGCATACTCACTTCATGAACTTGAGCGCCACACCAGCACCCCAAGGCAGCTTTAAACGTTTGTCGAATGTGTTTCCAAACATAACATCATCCGCGGAAGTCGGCTGTAGGAACCGGCCTGATGTATTTACCACACAGAATCCGTCAGCACAAGGATAAAACGATTAATGTCCGAGGTGCTCAGACGCACCCTGAACCTGGATACTCCACGTTATCCCTTTCCTGTCTTCTCTATCAAAGTATTCCGCGGAAAGCTCTTCGCCAGAGGGATTGGTGAAACCTTTGATGTTAATGGCGACCTTGCCTTCGAAAAATTCCGAGGATATATCATGCGCCTTTCCGCTGTTCACTTTGTCTGTGATACAGACGAGCTTGTCCATCGACGGTCCAACACGTACTCGCAGACGAGAGTGAAACATGGCTGTTTGGTCACAAGGAATGAACGGGAAGCAGAAAAGGAGGCAGTGCTCATGTGACAACAAGGTACTACACACAGGATCTTGGTCGTCGTGATGAGGGTCTAAGAAAGTATGGAAGGAAGGAGTCCCGTTAATTCTTGAAGGCCAGCTTGCCGTCGTCGTGGTTCAGAATGAAAGTATCATGTCAAGTCAGCATCATCGTCTTGACACATAGAGTCGCCGAATTAGGAAAGCACTCGCTATCCGTTATCTTCGCGATCGAAGACACGGAACTCAACCGCTGAAGTGCTGATATCTATTAATTTATTGAGGGCGAGGCTGAGCGAGGACCGGGCAAAGTTCTTATAAACCCTTAGCACTCCATATGAATGACGATTAACATGATGGAAGACGCGAAAACTGAAGTTACCGATCAGTGATCACCTATTCTGCCAGCTCGGCGCCTACATAGAGTCAGCCTCAGACATACACCGGGTCGCCGTATCTTGCACATTCACGAGTTTTCGTCGAAAGCACCTGGCTTTCGCCATTGTTTTTGACGTCGGAATTGCCCGAAATAAGCCGAAAATAGCAACTTTGATCAACCTGAGACTTGGGCTCGTGACCAGCCTGGCTACCACGATTCGACACAAGTGGTGACTAGATCTCATCATCTCGAATTTAACAATATACACGAGAAGGTAGTGAATGCACAACGGCCGACCGTTATAAGAATAGGATAGCTGATGCTGTGAATGTAGTAAGAATGAACACAAGTTCAAATCGGTAGCCCGCACGCCTATGTAAGTAGATCCGCAAAGAAAACTAAATAGCCCCAAAATTGATGAAACACGATCACCCAATAGGTCGTCCCAGACAACGAATCGATCCCACTTCTTCCCTATGACGACATTGAGATTGATAGTACACCCACAGCCAGCAGCACAGCCCAGGCCCATCCCACGCTCGTCAACTTGACCCTCGGCGGCACTGATGAGGATGCCACGCTCGTACTTTGGGCATAGGACGATCCACACACATTGTTCAGTTTAGTTGCTGCATCACCGTACGTAGCCTGCAATCCTGTCAAGCTGGTGGCGTTTGCGCTGCTCAGAGCAGCCGAATACGTTGACATGAGACTCTTGGTGCAGGAGTTACATGCCCCGCTGGTGATTTTGGGCACTGTCTGTCCGAGGGGTAGCTGGTAGAAATAATAGCTGGAAGGATCAGAGCTCGCCACAGCTTCGATATAACAGTATGCATTTGCCACGGGATCCACGGCACACGCTGCTTGCCGCATCAAGTCAAATGCTTGAAGGCCTGCGTAAAAGTGTTTCGTTGTCAGGACCCACCCAGCATCGCTATTATTTAGATCGTACCTATCAATGCATTAACTGCCAGGACGTTTTGGTCACTCAAATCGGTAACACATGAAGAACGTAGTGACGATGCAAACCACGCCATGTTCAGGTCACATTGATCTGGGGAGAGGGAAGTGTTGCACGTCCCCCAAATATCCGTGTTCGTTGCATTTATGTCATCTTGTGCCTGCTTGAGCAACAGTACCAAAGTAGTGGTGTTGAACAGTGTGTGGGACGCCATCTAGGAAAAATACACACCGTTATAAATGCTTCAGAATGAGTGAGCAAGAGTGAGAAAGGGCGGCAGGATCGTAGAGCATCTGTCTGTGTCATATTGAGGAAGAAATTATAGCAGGATGTGGTCGAGAAATTTGACGACAAAGTTGTGTCATAGGGCTGGGGAAATGGAGTTGGCAAAGATGGATTTATTGGAACGGTGGGTGCGGAGGTGGCCGAAGGTGTGCTCCTCTTGACGAAGGGTAACGCGCTTGTGTCAGATACTACTGCGAGCCGCAAGAGGTTCTCGGTAGGTTTGTGTCTCTCATGCAGTGACCAATCAGCCAAGCTTTTGGTCCACGATTTCCACCCGTAGATTGAGGTTGGCAAAAAGGCATCAAAAGCCATTGGATGAATAAAACATTGTGTGGATACGCCGATTGCGATGAGAGTTATTGGCACCAATATGATCGTCCAGCGAAGCGTAAGGGTATATTTTTGCTTGGATTGGTATGAATGTGTGGGGGACGCAGATGTGTTAGCGTGTGTGGGGGTATCGTTAGTCATTTCTAGCTTGGGCAATTCAAAACCTTGGGATGGGAGAGGTGATGGGGGAGGCGTAAACATGTCTGATATCTAACTGCTGAGATATAAGTGTAATGATTGTTGGTCTGAAAAGAGTGTGAATGTTGGCTTGGCAAGATCACCGTCAGAGGAGACCTGTGCAATGTCGCTGAAAAAAACAAACGTTGTTAGCGTGCACAAATAGACCTTTCCAGCGTGCTGGCACTCACTTTTAAATATGTGGTTGGTAAGAGGAAAGGACACCAAAAGTTTAAATCGCGAGGTCGAGCGCGCATTGGCGCTCACGCTTAATCCCGACGGGGCAAGTTGCGGAAATTCAAAGCGCATGACGAGGATAAATGCCACGTCTGACTGAACATTCACATGAGTGTTACCTTGTTCCTCGTCGTCTACTGATTTGCAGTGATTTTCGACCTATTTAGGTCGCCGCATCGTTTCCCATCTCCTTCTGTTCCTTCATTTCGAGACTTTTCATCCTTATCTCTTTCAAAATGGCATAGCTTCTGCTCTTTTCGCCTGGACTCGGTCTGGACCGTCCTGGCTTCGCATCTGATCGAATGGTCCTCAAACACCAGTGTGTACACAATACAGACGATAGTCGCTCCTGTATAAAGTACAGGTAGGGGGCACCGCGCTCCTTCCTTCAAGGACCGACTAGTACTGACCAGTACGGAGACTCAAGTACAGGTGGATCTGCGCCGACTGTTGTCACGTGTTTCTGTGTGTTCACCTTCTCTTTTCATAGTAACTCTTATGATGCTCGGAGCTTCGGTAGGTAAGTGACCTTCGAGACTATTATTGGCCCAGCTCCACGGCGACGGTGTCAGCGAATCCATTCAATTTCACGGTGCCACCTGGCTGGTGCATATAACTTCTAATTTCAATTTGCTATCCTTCGGACGACGACCGTGATACATGACGACACTAGGTATTCCACGACTCCGAGTCAGCGGCAAGTATACTAGCAATCGGATCACTGCACTATGAAAGTAAGTAATTACTTGAACCCTCGCGGCGGACCGACCATGGTTCTTGGCAAATAAACCCCCCTGGAGCTATCGTCGGTTCAATGGTAGCAGCCCCAAAACATATTTGTATTTCGTACTCTTCAATGACCATTGTTATGCAACCCGCTCTTTTTCCCCCTTACAGTAGCATACCCAGGTCGTCAGTACGTCCACAATCCATGCCATATGCTCCATAATCTGATTCATACTGGCAATCAAAAGACAGATCCACCGCCTGAACAGCATTTATTAAGTATTTCCATTCGAACCTAGATTGCGGGCCATACCATCCACAAGGATATCCGCCCCATTGATGTACCTCCCCGCACGACTGCAGAGGAGCACCACAACACCTGTCAGCTCGCTCGGGTCCCCCATGCGTCCCATCGGGTTTCTCGAGTACCATAGTTTTCTAGCTTCTTCAAGCCCTGGACCTTCGTTCAATACTGTATCCATATACCCTGGGCTGATGCTGTTGACACGGATGCCATATCGTGCCCACTCGGCTGCAAGAGAGCTCTTTAGCTGCAGCAGCGCGCCCTTGGAAACATTGTATGAGATCTGTGGTTGGGGGAAATTGACACTGTGACCAGAGATGGATGCTGTGAAGACGATGCTCCCGCCTGTCCCTTGTTCGATCATCTGTCTTTCGGACTGTCAGGAGGTGAGTTTCGAGTTTGAATGGGGTTGACTTACTTTGCCACTGCTTGGGCACACAACCAGCTTCCTGTCGTATTGATGTCAAGCGTACGCTTCCACTCTTCAAGAGTAATATCAAGGGCGTGGTTACAATCAACCACACCTGCGAAGCACAGGAGAATATCCAAGCTTCCGAGCTCTTCAGCAGTCTCAGCGACGGCTGCTTGAACGATCTGCTGGTCGCGGACATCCACTTTCTTCATAATGATCTTTGCCGATGGAAATTCATAACGCAGCCTATGAACAACATCCTGGGCTTGCGCCGGATTGACGTCAAATAGTGACACACCCGACGCGCCATGTTCCAGGAGGGCACATGCTGCCTCGATCCCGAGGTTGCCGCACCCGCCGGTGACTGAGGAATTGCCTGATGTGAAGATCGGTACACTTGACGCGATTATACCCACCGATCGCATTGCCTTTGACAGAAAACCTCGCTGCCGCCTTTTCTGCGACTGTGAGGTCGCTTGACAAGGGGGTATGGGGTCTTGTCAACGGATTGGACTTGTCAGAAAGTACCATCTGTGGGAGGATGCGGCTGGTAAGGTCATCTTTGGATACTGGCGCAGGACCCATGACTGTCAGGGTGGCACACGGCGATATGCAGGAAGGGAATCGATGCTTTGGGGTCTCGTGGCTTCTGAGCTTGATGCGACTTGGCCAGTTCACACGATTACGGAAGAAACGACTGTCTTCGATTGATCTTCCTACATAGCGGAGACTACGATTATGGCGCCCTATCGATGCTTTTCCATTATGGGTTCGACACCTATAGTAATCCACTACTACTTGCGTTTGTACCACCGTTTGCATCACGGCGCTACAACAATGTCACATCACATTATGAGTTGGAAACTAGCGATTGTGGATATATTATCATGGAATGTAGAGCGATGTGTGTGGCTGGTCTAATGCCTTGAATCTGCGAGCAGAAAATGCTATGCACACTCGTTCACAGCACAATGTTCAACTCATAGGAAGAATTCACTGTAACTCGATGTTCTCATCGAACCTTTCCATCAACTCCCAAGTTTCGCGGCTAGCTCCTGGATTGGCAAGGATACATCGGTGAGCGCCTCATGAATGCGAGGTGTCTTCAATCCAAGATGTCCGGTTCCATCCTCGTACAGACATAGAGCCGAACTCAGGATGCCAAGCAGAGAATACGCGTGAAGAAATATTTGAGGTACCCTCCCTAGCCAATACTCCGACACGAGGGCGATCTAAACACTGGAGGCCATTGTTTGCGCCTTACCAAGGTAGCCCAAACCGCGGACTGTGTGTGCTCCCACACAAGTCCTAGGTATGTATCGATCATTGCACCGATGAGAATGAATGAGGAATACAAGGCCGGGAAATGCATGCATTATCATGAGATTCAACAGGTCTCTGAAACGCAAGTGGCATATACCGAGCAACCTCCGAAGGAGTGTCCTGCTACGACAAGGGTGCGGGAAGAGAAGCCATTCTTTTATCGTGATTTGCCAATGGACACATGAAGTCGATGGAATTGAACAGGGGGGGCAATGCGAAAGTTTCTACCTCTCCTGGCACGTAGTTGATGAGAAAGTTTGCAATCTCTCTCGCAATATTATCAGTCCATCCAGATGCTGTCGTTGAATTCCGAGAGAGCAGGAATGAGAGGCGTCCTCTCACAGCTACCACTGAGATTCTATCTGTTTAACAGAGCAGAGTCCCCGTGTTGCACTGACTCCCATGACCATATCTCATCTCTGATAGATAACATAGGTGGGCTTTCATATCTGATCCACAATGGATAGCTAGATTACTATGAATGCCGGCACGATACTCACTTCCTTCGGAAAGCCCGTTGCGTGCACAAGAAATAAGGTGGTTCCCTTCGTTTTGACATTGGCCTCCTTGCCCCCAAAATGGTCATCCTCCCTTTGCTGCACTTGCTATCTCATTAATTTAAGTCCCAGCTTCTTGGTGTCTCCCTCGGCCCTCTTCGAAGAGTGAGGAGGTGGCTTGAGAACTCGAACTTCTGGGGTGACTCTAGGATTGGCTGCAGGTATGACATGCGTGCTGATGTTACAAACGTCAAGTACGTTATCGATCCGGAGCTTGAAGGGCAGGAGCGCTGGGCCTTGATGTACCCTTAATGAGGCTTAAATGGCACCTATGAACGCCACCTTACGGTCATCTGGAATATTGTAGGAGTGTAAGGGAATGAAATGGGTACCATTGGATGTCAACGCATGCGAGATGCTGCCTGGCACTCTAGTATACTTATGTATGCTACATGTAGTAGGTTTTAGAGCATATCGGATTCATTGCGGAAATGATGCCTGTCTTCCGTACATAAGTAACGCATAATGGTCCAACTCGAGTACTTACTATTACTCAACGCGGCCCACAGCCACTGAGGTTTTTTTTACCGAGTCTAAGTAGAAGTGAAGTGGCTGCTTGGCAACACGTGCAACGTCTGATGTACCCGGGCCTCAGCTCCAGTGACAAAATGAAGGAGTTATTGACTGCAATCATAGAATAGTCAGCGTGACCATCACAAAATATTTGCTACACCTTCTGTGGCTGCCAACAGAGTGAGCGCTTGAGCACTGGGACCGAGGGATGAGAATTCGTGTCACCAAGAGGCCCTCCTACGTTGCGAGGGCTTAACGTATGTAAGAGGTAAGCGGGTCCAATAGTGTTTCGTGAGAAAACGGGAAACCTTGAATTCAATGGCTTTGTAGAATTGAAACCAACTGTTTTGCACTTGACCAACTTTCAACTCGAACATCCTTCAAGCCTTCAAGCCTCATCGTCAGCCTGTCGAATAATTTTTGGCGCGACCAAGAAACAAAGGAGTTACCGATCCACAAATACTGAGCCTCAGTACAGACGCGTGGCTGATCAAACTAGCCCTGCCTTTTTACATCGTCCAATAGCGACTACCAATATCTACTTTCCGTGACCGTTAACAACAATTCGTGAACATGTCTCAATCGGCAAGACCATCCGCATCTACATCCACTGCGTATGCTCTTCTTTCCTGTTTTTAACTCATCTTTTTCCAACGCAATTTTGATTTTGTAGCTCATCCGCAACTCCCAATGACGCTTCATGGAGGGCGGGTCTTCGTCCACCACCAAAAGACTTGCGTCCACAGACAGAAGATGTCACAAACACCAAAGGAACTGAATTTGAGGATATGTTCCTTCGTCGTGAACTCCTCATGGGCATTTTCGAAGCAGGTTTCGAAAGGCCATCGCCTATACAAGAAGAAGCCATCCCTGTCGCCCTCACCAAACGTGACATCCTTGCTCGTGCTAAAAACGGGACAGGCAAGACCGCTGCTTTCGTTATACCCTCCTTACAGCAGATTGATGTCGGCAAGAATAAGATTCAAGCCCTACTCCTCGTCCCTACTCGCGAACTCGCCCTCCAGACATCCCAGGTCTGTAAAATATTGGGAAAACATATGGGTATCCAGGTCATGGTGACCACAGGCGGCACGACCCTCAAAGATGATATTATGCGCTTATCAGAGACGGTTCATGTTCTTGTTGGAACACCGGGACGTATCCTAGATTTGGCAGGCAAGAACGTTGCTGATCTCAGCGAGTGTCCCGTCTTCGTCATGGACGAGGCAGACAAACTTTTGTCACCCGAATTTACTCCTGTTATGGAGCAATTACTCTCTTTCCTTCCTACGGATCGTCAGGTCATGCTTTTCAGCGCAACCTTCCCTATGATGGTGAAGGACTTCAAGGTAGGCTCACCACGAGTACTGCCTTTGCTACCAGTGTTTGACGTGTTTCTTTCGTGTAGGACAAACGCATGAGAACTCCTTACGAGATCAATCTCATGGAGGAGCTCACCTTACGTGGTGTCACGCAGTATTACGCTTATGTCGAGGAGCGACAGAAGGTTCACTGTTTGAACACCCTTTTCTCTAAAGCAAGTTCCTATATACCAACCCCTTTTCCTTGCTAACCATCCATCTCCAGCTGCAAATCAACCAATCCATTATATTTTGTAACTCCACCAACCGCGTCGAGCTGCTCGCCAAGAAAGTAACAGACCTCGGGTATTCCTGTTTCTACTCGCACGCAAAGATGCTTCAGTCACATCGTAATCGCGTGTTCCACGACTTCCGCAATGGGGTCTGCCGCAACCTCGTCTGCTCAGACCTATTGACCCGAGGAATCGATATCCAGGCAGTCAACGTCGTAATCAACTTTGACTTCCCCAAGAACTCGGAGACGTACCTCCACCGCATTGGTCGTTCTGGTCGGTTTGGGCACTTGGGTCTTGCTATTAACCTGGTCACTTATGAGGACCGTTTCAATCTATATCGCATTGAGCAGGAGCTTGGTACCGAGATTCAGCCAATCCCCCAGGCTATCGACAAGGGCCTCTATGTCGCACCCAGCGCTGCTGAGGAGTCTGCCCCGCAGAAGTCCCAGTCCCAGTCCCAGCCACAACCATCTCAGCAACAGCGACAGCAGGCACCTCCTCAGCAAACACCAAGCAACAGCCGCCAGAATGGCGCAACGCCTGCACCGTCGCAAGGGCAGCGAGGTGGTTATACCAACCAGGCAGCGTACCGCAACGGCACTCCTACACGATGAGCTCGTTCTTTCATGTTGCGTGTAGGAGGGAGGGGGAAGAGACTATCACCGCTCGAACATCATTTTCATCCTTTATCGTCAGCCGTCATCTCGACATCTCGTATTCCAGGGGTCGTGTTTCCCTTTGTTCGACATCGCCTGTCCATCCATCTCACTGCTCTGGCACCCGTCACATCTTGCGCTCTGTCCCTTTTTTCTCGCGTCTGTTTTGCGTGTTCGATTATATATATCATATTAGGTTATACTACGCTCCTAGTCTGGCCCCTACGTACGTACTCCGATCGGGAGTCGAGTTTTTTTGCTGGTGGTGAATGGTGTGGGTGGTAGTCTTGTGGTGGGTGGTGTGGTGTGGTGTGGTGTAGGGGGGTTGGGGTTGGGGTTCGGAAATGTTTGGGTAGTTTTGACTTTGTCTGGCGCCATGTTCTGTGTCAGATATTGTTGGTACTGCCGGTACCGTGACAATACAATTCCTTCCCCAAATTTGACGAGTTCTTTCGAATTCCCAAGCTGCAGACTGGTAGAAAAGAGGTAGCCTACCATTGCAAGATGATAAATATAAAGGATCGACTCGAATTGTCAGTACTGGTTATTAGGACGGCACATCAGTGTTGCTGATTCTCTGTCTTTCTTCTATCGGTTATAGGTCTGCTGCTCAGCGCTCTTAGGCACCAGATTGCCAAAAGATAAGTTGGTTCTTACGTAATTCTCGATCGGAAGTTACCGGCGTCCGAGTGGTACGACAATTTGACAAACCTGGGTGCACAAGACTTCAATATTTGATCACATATATATAGCAGGTGCTTCTTCCCCGGGTATGCAATATCATTGAACGGGCACGATTTGTCTCCCAAACTTTGCGTATGGATGTCATCTTTAGGGGGACGAGGGATTAGTGCCTCTATCTCAATCCTAAGGTGGATTACACTGTTCCCTAGGAAGATTTGGAGGTCTCGACTCTCGGCTCTCCGCAAGGCGCCAGAGTTGCAGAATAGCCCATCCCCACTTTAAGGCCCCAGAGTTCATGACCAGTAGCAGGTGACCCTATCGACTTCCTTGGCTTGTGGCAACCGAGCGATAACCACTGCAATATTTTTGGGATCCTCGCTAGCGCCAGGTTTTATCTTCTTGACCAGCACGTATCGCTTCAATAATCTCCACAGCTTTCATCAAGATTTGTTATCTGTGGGAGATCCCGTAAAGTTCTCCGCCTTCACGACGTGCGCGTGACAAAGTGAGCCTCGTTGTTCCACCTCCTCTGCCACTGCAAGATGCCTATCCTCTGACATTAGGCACGCCATGATGAGAGAATTTTTCTTTGCAGCCTTGTTATCAAGCTTTTATTAGCGACTGGCACTGTAGGAGGCATATCTCACAAAAGATTTCAGCAAGCTTGTTACTCCGAGGACTCGGAAACTCGGATAAGCGGATTCTGTTAAATACATGTACTTTGCACCTTTTGTGCTCAGAGTCTATACGACTGTCGCCACTGATGGACTTTGCAAGAAAAGTTGTCAAAGCGCTCGAGGTTCCCCGTACTCATGATGAGACTACTCCCTCCGGCCTGCAATTTGTTTCGGTGAGTTTTTATGTTCCGATAAGGTTTAGCAAGTTAGGCTTACTGTCCGGTTCCTCAGAGCGATGATCTGCTGCCAGTTCCGATAGAGGAAAGAACATGGACTGCTTTCAGTTACGTCGCTTTGTGAGTATTGCAATTTGCTAGATTGACTGCACAGCTAAAATCTTGTCGACCAGCTGGGGGAGCACGTCGGTGAGTAGCAAATTATCACAATAACACAGAGCACTTATAGAAGCTCTACTCGTAGATCAATGTTTCAACGTTGGTTTCAAATTTTCAACTTACAGTATAGTCTCACACAGATTCTCTGACAGTTGGATGATAACCTCTGGCATGATTGTCCTCGGGATGTCGTGGTGGCAAGCCTGGCTAGTCATCTGGATTGGTTATGGTGTGATGACGCCGTTTATCATCCTGTTGGGTCGACCGGGTGCTGTATTCCATGTAACATTCCCTGTCGTCAACCGTGCCAGCTTCGGAATATTTGGAAGTTTGTGGTGTGTATTCAACAGAGCGACGATGGCATGGTAAGTGCGATGTCTTTCGCGCCGTACTGTATTCACTCCGTTGCAGTATCTGGTACGGAGTGCAATCAAGTATTGGCGGTTCATGCGTCTTGGTGATGCTCCGCGCAATCTGGCCAAGTGTTAATGATATCCGTGAGTTTAATGATGAATTGGTCTTCGTGATCTGATATCTTATAACAAAGCAAATTCCATGCCGTTGTCCTCTGGCACTAATACCAGAGATTTTATGTGCTTCTTCATTTTTTGGGTTATATCTTTGCCCTTAATATGGCCTCCCGTGCACAAAATGTACGTCTAGAGAGGTTCCTTAGGAAGGATTACTGAAGAGCTCGCAATAGTCGTCACTTCTTCACGTTCAAGACGATCATAACGGTCATTGCCTGTATCATGTTTATGATTTGGTGCATCGTCAAGGCAAAAGGTGTTGGACCGATTGTCAAACAGCCGGCAACCATCCATGGCTCCGAACTTGCCTGGGCCATGATTAGTGGTACTGCCATATGCATCAGTAACATGATAACACTGACGACGTATGCTTGCTGCGCTTTCATGTATTATATTCATATCTTATCATATTTGTAGGAACGCACCAGATTTTGGGTCACGGGCGAAGACTCCATCTGCACCGATCATTTCCCAGCTCTGGTCTATTCCCGTCTCTTATGGTTTAATCTGCCTCTTTGGCGTAATCGTCAGCTCCTCGTCGCAAACAATCTACGGGGAAGTAATTTGGTCACCTGTGGATTTGCTAGCGAAGTTCCTAGACGATAATCCATCCTCTGCCACTCGATTTGGTGTGAGTTTGAACAACGCAAGGTTGTTTTGCACTGATGAGAAGGTTATTATAGGTCTGGTTCATCGCCTTCTCTTTCATTATAGCTCAGGTATGCACCATACTGATTTCCTTAAGGACATAATGCTGATTGATCTCAGATAGGGTATGCAATGGACACATGAGTCGCTGGCATAGCTCATACTTTGTACCCTCCCCATTTCCAGAACGAACATCTCCGCTAACTCGGTCAGTGCGGGGTGTGATCTGACGGCGCTATGTCCACGTTTCATCGTAAATCCTTCACTTCATGCATTTGTCTCAGGAAGTACTTATCTTTATCACAGAATATCAGGCGCGGCGGATATATATCAGCCATTGTCGGACTTGTCATGTGTCCCTGGAACCTAGTATCAAGCAGCAGCCGTTTTGCCTCCTATATGTCTGCGTACTCGGTTTTCCTGAGCGCGATCGCAGGAGTTATGGCAAGTGCACTTGGATCTAATTTTATTTCTGACTTGACGTGCCCCTAGGCTTCCGAATACTGGTTTGTGCGCAAGGGCCATTATAACGTCGATGACCTCTACGTTACCCGCAAAGGAAGTTGGTATTGGTATTATTATGGTTTCAATCCCAGGTTTGTGGGAGGCTAGTACTGTTGGTTCTCCAGTGCTCACTCGAGTTCAAAGAGCATACGCAGCATACGTGGCAGGCATTGCCATCAACGTAGTGGGATTCGCTGGGGATAGTACGTCCCTTTAGTGTGTATTTTATTTTGCTTGCAGTACTCATAGTTCCACAGCTGGAACACCCGTACCAATTGCTGCGACTCACATATTTGACTTGTCCTTCTTCACAGGATTCGGTACTTCAAGTATCGTATACTATTTATTGAACAGGATATTTCCGGTTCCTGGAGCTGCTAGCGTATTTGAGGAAATAGACGTATCCGGGTATGAGGAAAGGATGACGAGTTGCAACGAAGATACGAACTCAAAGGACGATTGCACAGAGAAGGACTCGTCTACCGTATAGATTTAACAGCCTTCGGAAGTACATAGACTTGAACAATTTCAAGTTGAATTCAGTGAGATGATCTTATTAGTTGTCAAGATTCGGGCACAGCTGCGGTGACGTCATAGATGCAACCAGACGACAGCCCCTATATATCACGCTGCGTATATTCTGACAGACCCAGTTTGTAGTCGACGACGCACCATGATTCATACAGTGCGTCCCATTCCCAGAGGACGAGTGCAGGTGAAGCTCGGCACTTGTCATAAGATCCATTGTTTTAGTTCTAAACCTGAATTTCCAGACACTAATTAGCGGTGTGGTATGAGTAGGGACAAGCTTTGGAGCCTTATGGATGTGGATGCAGAAACGTCAAGCTCAAAAAGAGCAAAAAGACACTCTCACTACATGCAGGTCTTTCCTCTACTGCTAAAGCCGCCGATCTCAAATGTTGCAGTGGAGACTCGTATTTATCAAGTACAGCATCCCGCAAGCAACCCTGCCACGCTTCGCCAGGCCTCTTCCCAACCTGGAGTTCAGTCTGATTCTGCTCAGCGTGGATTCACTGCAGGCACTAAGACTTCACTTGAGCATGCGAATTAAACGCAAACCAAGTCAGGGGTACCGACTGATCCCAACGTAGGGCCAGCTCCAGTAGAAGAACCCACTCCATAATGCACTGAAGGAATCAGTGGGAGGGTTTATACAAAGGCTCCTGCATATGTCGATAGCTATGGCACAAAGAAAGAATGAGTAGAAGTTTTGTCGTCGTTGGCAATCAATGCATTGGCTTCTATACCACATAATATCACTTGTTGAACAGTCTCAAATATACGGGCGGTGAAATCTTGATCAGAATGGAAATCAGTAATATCTCAATGGCCCATTTAACACGATCTCTGCAGGGCCTGGAAGTATCGTTAACCGCTCGCCGTGTCATGGGAGTGGATTTTTCATCGAGCAGGGATACCCGCGCCTGTAACGCAAAAATTCAGAGACGTAAATATCACCAACTAGGTGACATCATGCTCAAGTCATCCTCTCCTATGAAGACACGTCTCTTTCAACAACCACCATCTCAGCGAAGAAACAGTTCCAAGATGCATCCGACCCTTAATTTTCGCCAGCAGGGAGATATGTCCCAGCGATACTGGCATAACCAGCCGCCACGGAACAGATTTGTGCGCTGAATGGATCAGTACTGACTGCGACCGCTTATCATCTGAATCACGCAGTTCATCATGACCGCAGCTCTCCTTGCTGGGACAGGGCTTGCGTATTATTGGGGCTATCGGGGTGTGGATCGGAGGCACAGTGCCGACAGTGAGTGTTATGATTACCTTTGGGAAATTGTGTTCTCAGCATTGTTCCCGTCGCTTAGAAATATCTGCCAAGAAGTAGTCAGGATGTCATGGGAATAAGGAATGTTTTACTAGTCCCCCTCGTACGATGAAAGTCTATTAATTTGCACCCGTCTAACCTACTTTTATTTGGTACATAATGTCTTTATGGAAAGCCTATTGCCGGGCATTACCATCAGTAAGATGACAAGCTCAATATGTGAAAGTCAAGACTCACAGGGTAGTTAATCATCCAAAGCGTTTGATGACATGTCAGTATCTAGTCCATGTTTGACCGCCGACTGGTCAATGAGGTACTGCAACGTTGACGTATTTTCGTCACATCTGGACAACAATCAATGAGATGCAAACGCCCATAGATGTAGAGACGCACAGCCTTGATATTGACCCCTCTACGTCACCTAATGCCTTCTGGGCTGCCCGCAATACAGGTGCATGTTCACCGCTGCGATCCCTCAGGAAGCGACCATGGGCCGTGATCACAGTCTGCACCCAAATGAGGTCGAACTCGAGATGAGGGCTCTTCTCCAGATGCTCCGACGTGAATCGAAGGAGTGCAGGGATATAAACATTAGGCATCTGTCGTGCAACAAGGCGTATGTCACTGCGGGGAATGCGCTCGTAAACTTGTTGTATAATGGGCTTTTCGTTCAAGCGGAATGCAAGAACGAGTGCCTTCAAGTACTCGCCCTCTGCGAGGATATTGAGTACAGCTTGCGGAGTGAGATCTATCGTGAGGTCGAAAGGGTCAAACATGACAGTGTCGTCTAGAGAGTAGATCAAGAGGCCTTCGGTGCTTGCAGCTGCCCAAGCACGCCCTGTTGGTGAGAAGCGCACGCATTTAGTGCGCGCTTCTTGGCGGTGCTTTCGTACGGACATGTCGCCGGCACCTCTAGATGCGCCTGGTAGAGCCGTATCCATTCTATCTTCTAGGTCGCTGGCATTGCCGCGGTCATCAATAAGATCGGTGTTGATACCTGCATCGTTAACCTTGCGACTGTCTAGAAACTCCTGGGTGCCATCCAGCGAGAGGTTTTCTGAAATCTGAAATTTCTTCACGAGCACGCCCTCTCCTTCACGTACGTCATATAGACAAACGTACTTGCTATTTCCACCGGCAAGCACACACGACCCATCTGCAGTATATGCAAGGCTCGTGAACGCCTTTGTGGAGGAACTATTGGCAGCCGCGACTCGATCGTCTGCTTTTCGTCCTCCAGAAACATCTTTGCGGCCATCAATGACATTTGACTGCTTTCCGGATCGCACATCAAAGAATGTGATCTGGCCATCAAGCGTCGACGCTCCTAGCTCCATACCATCCGGTCGGAATGCAATCGAGAGAACATCGGAAGAGAGCGTAAGAGGCTCCACAGCGCGTGATCTGCCAAAAATGCTCCAAATGCGAATAGTGCGATCCCAAGAACCACTCGCCAGTTGATTGGCACCCGTTGGCGAGAAGGCGAGGGTAGATACGGGCGCTTCATGGCCGGCGAGGATGTCGAGAAGCTTCCCGGTCTGGACTGACCACATAAAGACTTCGAATGTGTCTGTTGAGCCTGCAGCAACAACTTCTCCTGATGGGTCGACTGCTATGGAAGAGAACTGAACAGGAGAAGGGGAGGTGAAAGTCCGGAAATTGCGGTACCGAACTAAGTCGAATGCACGAACGGTGCCATCAAGAGAGGCGGAGAAGAGAACGGAGCCGTGCTTCGCGAATGTGATGCCCATTATGGGTGCAGTATGCTCCGAGAAGGTTACGAAGCAGAAGCCATTTTGTACGGACCAGACCTTGAGCTTGCTATCATCACCACCTGTGGCGATGGTCTGCCCATCTGGAGCGTAAGCCAACGTGTTCATATCGAAATAGTGTCCCTGTTGTTTGAGGATGTAGGACTCTGATTGCCATTCCCAGACAAGGAGTTGACCAAGCCTACGTGCGCCGAAGGCAAGCCACTCTCCGGTTGGAGATATTGCAACAGACGATATCTTCTCCTGTGAGATGCTCAGAGTGTGTATATTTGTGAATGAAGAAAGTTCCCAAAGTCCAAACACTCCACTGGAGAATCCGACAACCAGGAGGTTGGAAGAAGGGTGGAAGGTGGTGCAGACAACTTTCGTGTGTGGGAGATTAAAATAGTGGCGGTCATGTACACCCCACCTTATCCGAGGAATTGAATGTGTGAAAGCTGAAGAAACAAGCTGTGGAGCCTCGGCGTCGTCTGGCTCGTCTTTGGCTGTCCATGTGAACACAGCACCATCACGACTGATAGTGTATATCTGAGCATGTGAGTCAAAGGAAAGATGAAAGGATAGTTTCACTTACGAATTTGCCATTAGCAGAGAAGTATGCTCCAACGACAGCATCCTTATGGCCAGCAAACGTTTTTGGTCGAAACCCTTCTAAGGGATCGAGGGTGAATAATCGGGCAGTCATGTCGTACGATGTCGTTATGAAGCAGCTGATATTACTGAGCTTAGTGGTCAACAGCAATGTCTAGATGCGCTCACGTTGAATCCGGTGACCATTGAATGCTGGATACGTCGCCATGATGCCCCGTGTATGTACGGTGCAGCACAAATGGTGCAAACTCTCGGACTAGGTGATTTGGCGTGCGCCAAACTTGCACATGGGAATCGTGGGTCACTGCAATGAACCTAAGGGGTGATCATAGAATGAGAGCCATCAACCGCAAGAAAAATGCAGAACTCACTTTCCATCATATGAAAATTGTATGTCTTTTACCGGTTTTTGGAAGTTGAAATGATGCAAAACCACGCCTCTTTTGAAATTTACGAGCAACGCTCTGCCATCTGTGCAAAATGTTCAGTATTCGCAAGATTTACAAGTATCCCAACCAACCTTCATCGACAGACACCAGAACGTTCCCATCTGGACTAAGGGCAATTGCAGCAATATTTTTACGATTCTCGACTGGTAGTGTTCGGGATTTATTGCTTAAAAAGAGCGTCGTCCTTCAGGATCTCTCATAAGCTACATGATGCACTTACTTCACCAAATCAAACACTGATACTCGATTCCCGACAGGACTTAGCAACGTGTTTCCATCGGGAGTAAAAAGAATGTTCCCTTGCTGGTAAACTGTCCCGCAGATGTTGGAGAACTAGACAGATGGTGAACTTCTGTGGCTGCTGATTGGTACAAAATCTCACCTTGTAATTTGCCTTCATGAGTTCTTAGAACAACGAGCAGCCTTGAAGCAAAAGCTTTAAGCGCTCCCTCGCTGGAAATTGTGATCACGTGATACGAATATGTCAAGGTTTGCACAAAATACGAAGTCGCGATATGTGCATTTCAGTTGCAACGTCGAAAATGTACGATGTACCTGTTCTTTATATATATATTTGAGAACCTTAGCTATCTTGACCGTGGCCGGCTTGACCTCAAGAACATGAGTAGTGAAGTGGACATCAATTACTATGGTAAGTATCTTTTGGTTGAAAACGGACATCAATACCTAAAATACAAGTGGATTTTGAAGGAACATCGTTAGTATTGACTGTAGCATTATTCGTGCCAAGATCTTTCACCCACCCACTCGCCACCTTTGCCCTCCAGTGCTGAGTATCTTCTCGTCGCTCATGCTGGAACCTGGTGACTTCGTAAGCTCGTCTGCTGCCGTCCACCCTCGGGCGCTTGAACGTGTGTTGTTGAATTGGAGTCCTTCCTCTACGAATATGTCAGATCGGGAAGACACTTACGAGAAAGTACTAGTGTGGCTATTGTTCTGCCTCGTTGGCACCAAGCACTCGGGGTAAAAGAAGTTCGTGATACGCGGATGGGTATAAGTAGTACTTCCTGTGATACGGAATCTTCATCCTATGATGTCAGTGTGGGTTGGCAAAAATAGTGCAACGCCCACTTACCACAAACTGTATTATGCATCTCGGAGGACCAGGCCCTAGAAATTATTTTAGTAACATGGATGTTCGTCGATGTGGCAATATTCGGTTCCTTCAAGCCTCAAGCTTTCAAGTTCAAGGGGCGAGTATTGGCTCGTGGCATCGGTTATGGCTTGGAAGACCACTAAGTTGCAAGTAGTGGGCTCTAACTTTGAACTGGGCGATGGACTCGGTGATATGATCTGGCGACACTCCATACTATCCTCACAATTCAGGCGTATAACAGGCACTGCGGCAGACAAGAACAGAATCTTGAAAGGCACCGTGACCCGGTATCGAAATCTGGGTAAAATCTTTTTAGCGGACATAAGGTTCATTGCGAGCATGAACACTGTAATCGTCTATCACACAATGCCACTACAGCATGTCGGTAATTAACCAGCGAATGTGTGGAGCAGTAAACTTCGGGAGCGCACTCGATTTGCCAAAATTACGCTATTGCATCATAGGCATCGCTCCAAGGTTCTTTGTGGCTCCGAGATGACAAAGGAGCATGCCACACTTCAAAGACTGCATGAAATTGTCTGCGTCACGACTTAAACGAAAAGGAATCAAGACATACATGGCAGCGAGGAACAAACTGACGAGGAGCGGTAGTCCGCATCATTCCAGGTCAAGGACTACGTTCCGTTAAAGAAGGCTGCCGCCTCCTGCGATCCTTGAGCGACGTCTTTACATAAATAAAACTGCCTCCGGCAGCCAGAATGAGGCTACCCCAGCCAAAAGCCTTCGCGAGAAACAAAGTTCAGGGTTGTTAATCACAAGCGGCTTCTGCTGGCCACTCACCATCCGTCGACTGAGCATCCCAAAATTACACTGATATGATGCCACGTTCAGAGCTTCGCAGTGAATGACCACGTTATTTCAGAATCTGGGCAGTCGAGCGTCCAAGTCGGGTGTCACGACTCACAACCCACGAAACGATAAGTGTAAACTAGACCTTACCGTTTATAGCAAGCTGCGATGCACCTAAATTGCTAGACTGTGACAGCGTGTGACTTCTCTTGTGACACCTGAACTCGAATCGTGACTAGTGCTATCTACTAGTGCAACTTGAACTAAGTTGAGTTTTCAAACATTTTCGTGTCCCCAACATACTAGCCTAGCTCGGCTACCTGTTAATCGCGACTAGCATAGCATGTAGTTCTTGGCAGATGCCGATATGAACCACTCATTTAACAGGATTAATGCAAGGCTCCGGAGGGCTGTTTGACCTCAAGAGCCGGCTACCCATGGTCCCGTGCGAGAAGCCATCAAAGCAAGTCTGTATTTTTACTCGCTGCACTCATTTGATCTTTGTGCGGGGTATGTAGCCAATGATTTCACAAAATATCTTCTATCTAATATCTACTGCAGTTTAATGATATAAAAGTTCGGGGTGTACAGCAAGCCCCACCTGATTCTCCATAGTAGACTACGAATGATGGGGTCAATGACGCCGTTTCTCTTCTTACAGTGTTAGGTTACCGCATCGAATACCCGATGCATGCGCAATCAATCGCAAGCAAGTGCTTCCTGGCGATTGCCAGCCACCCGTCACCTGGCCACCGCGTCTCAGGAACTGGGGTACTGATATCGGCGCTCTTGTGGGCATCAGATCTTCTTATACCACACTTCCTGGGCGATAACCTAAGCCTGTCACAAGACTGTACTGTTGAACTGGGCGCCTTGCCCTCCCACCCTCATCTTGGCAGAATCAGCTGCCGTTGACCATGGGTTCACATCATCCGGAAGGCATCTGGCTGTGATAACAAAGCAGGTGATGACATTGTTCCTGGTTGTTACGGTACGCATGCACATCACTGGCAGCCCGATATGGTGTCCCTACCCCACATACCGCAAAGACACAATCAGTCCACAACCTTCAGGCAAGGTTCACAGGTTGTTGTGGGTCAGGGATTGACAGCATGTTTTTAATGTGCTTCGTTCCGGTGAGTGACAGCTTATATGATCTGATTATAGGAACGCCATGCGAGCGAAGAGAATCGTGGGCATCCGATCTGCTTTCGCGTACCCACAATCCGATTCGCTGAGGTGTCGCCAAAGCTATTCTCAATGTGATGAATTAGCACCTATGTCTACTTGCTCGGTTGTGAAACAAGCTTCTACTTAATAAAGATACGTTGGCTTGTCCCCAGTTTCCCAATTCCAACCAATAAAGAACAGATAGTCGGAATGTTCCCGGATCAGTAGCATTGTCGAGATTTGTCATGATACATAACAGTAGGGCATGTGCCATTTTCCTTCATAGCTTTCATCACTTTTCTCACGAATGGTTCTCGAAGGCAGTCGTTGGTTCTGGGGGACTCACATGGCTTCACGTCTTGTCCAATGACGATGCCGGTTGTTTGTTATCAACCGAGTTCTACCTCGCGCTTTCTTCACGATTGTTCACGCTTTGATTCCGTAGATGCGAAACCGCCGGCAATTCAGGAATGTTGCCGACCGATGGCCCCATCAATTGCACTGAAGTTCATTCACCTTATCTCCGCAATGGATGGATTGAGAGGAGAAATATCATGAACAAAGGGCAGCCCTTACGATATGTTCTGCTAGTAGAATGGATGCGTCATGCACCGAAGTAGGTGAGATTGATATTGTGACCGGGAGCAAAAGATAGAATACTTGTCAATTGGCATCAGCATCAACCCGTGGATATGGCTCGGCAGCCATGTCGTCACCTTAGGTGATTCAAATCCGAGCATTGAAATCCCAGCGTCCTCGCATTCGCGCCAAGTTGTAGAAGTCGAATACGTTACAGTCGAATGCGTTTGGTTGGCACTGATGGTCACTTTGTTGGTGTATTTTCTTTGCAGTTCTACTGGATTTGATTCACTCGAGGAATGAACTGTACGATTCTAAGATTTCATTCCTTCAGTAGTAGAACACCTGAGTGACGTCGGACACCAGTTTCACGGGCCACATATGCTATGTCGGGAAGCGATCGGCGATTATTACTGCGCATACTGTAAGATGATTATGTGCAAATATAGAAATTTGGGAATTTCGTACATAATATCTTTATTAACCGATGCTGTCACGCTAACGTAATTTCCTTTATATGTGCGTTGATGTCACTACTTTGGTCGTCACAATAATATTGCCTTTCTTCCCGTCAGGTATATAAATGTTGTCCTTACTCTCCCCAACTATTTAACGATCCGACCCCTACCCTGGCACCGTTCAAAGACTCTCCTCTAAACATATAGGGCTGTCCGTTCTATCCCATTCTCTACAACTCCCTCTAGCCATCATTCAGTCGTCTCATCCTAACAGTATGCCCGGCGCAACACCATATATCGGAAATGCGACAAGGATATGGGAGACCAATGTGCACTGGAGCCTGTATTCTCAGTGCGGAATATGGGATCCCAAGGGTCGCGGCGTGGATATCTGGGAATGCATTAGAGCTCGTAAGTTGCCACTTTCTTTTGTGTCTACCAATCCTCATATGTCCCCTCTAGATGACTCAACCCAGTTTACCCAGGTTCGCTAACAGTCTTGTATTGTCATCTCCTCGTAGTAACCTCACCTTTTTCAGCCACCGAATGGTCTTTACTGGCGTTACATCGCCCGCCGGTAACCAGTTCATGGTTTCATGAACACTGCCATAAAACAAACCTTGACGCCGTGATTCCATCATGTTACCGCTCTTGGTCATTTGGTACCCACAGACGCCTAACTCGGTCTAAGGACCGCGTCATGCCACCCTCAACGTCGCAAGTGAAGGTTATATATCTCCCAGGTATAGGAGAGACACGCATGGTCACATTGCCTTCGATGAGGGATGTGGAAGGTCATGCATGAATGACACCCCATTTTACGATACTATTCTTCTCTGCATTATCTTTGGCTGGTTCCGAACTTCCGCTTCGTTTATAGTCACGCTCCACCCCTTTTTTTGGTATATTTGCTTATTTCATTGGGTCTTCTGGCACAAAATACTTACTATACTTGTCTATTCTAATATCCGCTGCGATAATTGGTTGAGGCACGACTGCAGGTAGACCTAATAGATGGGGACGACGTTGTTCCCTCCGCTACATTCCCAATCTATGTGTTCCTGGTTGCAGAAAGTGCACGTTCGCCGTCACCAGGGGCAAAGTATGCACTAGGTGAGTGACCGTGAGTCGCATCATATTGCTGAGAGCACAATATTGAAACACTTTATCTCACTTGCGACAAGAGATAATCATACGCATTTTCATTGTTAATCAATGTACCACATTATCACTAATACCACATAACAGAGCCTTCCTGTCCCTGGTGACTACCATACAATACAGTGGGGGGATCTTGCACCCATTATGTTACTCATGCTGTAAATCTGATTATACACGTGTGCATGTTTAGCCAGGTTTCATGAGAAGTAGACTAGTACTTGTAACGGGTGCGGACAAGATAGGGGTGCGCGGACACAAGCGAGTGTCTGAAGCAGAAGCACCCTCTTTCACAGGCCTACCATCGCTGACGTGTTGCAAATGTTCGAATACAGACGGCGAGGAAGTTGAACTCTATCAGAATTAATGTCACTGCGCTTCGAATTGCCATGACCCACGCGGTCAGGACTCAGGCTACATTCCCATTTATTCGCGAGAACATGGCGACATAGCGACATGCCGCATTGATGGATGCAGAACTGAGCTGCGATAACATCATCCCCATCCCGCCCGCATGACTGAGCCTCTTACTAGTAGTAGAGCCTCCATATCACTCAAGAGCCGACGATCGCTCGAAAAGGGTAGCTAAAACAATCTTGCCAGCACCAAATCCAGCCGTAGGCTCCGAATACACACATCCTCAAATCGTTATCCCCGACCATGATCTGTGGCCATGATTGGGCCAGGAGACGCCAGTAATAGTCTTGGCCTCTCCCAGATGGCTAGGAGGAGAAAACGTTTATCGGAAGCCTCATTGTTTTGGGAAATGAAATCATGATAAGTCCTGATAGGGCATGATGTACCAGGATCACTGGTACGGTCTTGCTCCGGCGTGAGGATATTGTACGGTCTTCTGCCATCAAAAACATGACGGATCGGAGACCATCGGAGAACGAGGGACGATGGTCATAAGGGGCTCCCATCTCTTGATATTGTTAAACAGAGCTCATCTGCTGGTACCATGGTGTTGTTCACCATGGCACCTCATGGCACCTGGTAGAGGTACTTACTGTATCCATGTGATGATATAAACTCAGATCTGCTACTCTTAATCAGCGGCAGCGAGAACGATGAACGATTTTCGCTCAGGTACCGTGCATAATGATATAGCTAGTACCTCGTCAGCTCATTAAACGCATGAAAACAATCATGATGTTAGATGGAGATGTAACAGATGTATAGGTAAATCAGATGAGCGCTGCACTTTTCCGATCGCGGGGACGACGCGCCTGTAAGTTCCCCAGATTTGCCCTAATGCTCGCAATATGCCAGGTGTGTGCAATGTTGGTTGCCAATGCTGCCGAAATTGCGACTCTGTTTTGATTGCAGGTACAGTCCCCAAGGTAATATCGGGATGTTTGATTGGCCAAACAGAAGTATCATCGACGGACAGGCGCTATGCGGAGCGCAGATAGTACAACTCCGTTGTTGGAATAGAGAGTACCTGCACCCAAAATGGCACCACGAAGAACGCGTTCCAAGACGAGAGAAAAACACACTCGCGGTCTAGTTGTCGTGACTTTGCATAAAAGTTGTACCAATGCCGAATATGCACAGAGCGTGCGCACATATATGGGCAAAGGATGAAATGATAGGAATGCGGCTCGCGGTGAAAGCTCGGGCAATGAAACTTACGATAAATCGGCCACATTCCCCTGACCCAACGATATCGATAACTCTGATGCTGGAGTTATACATGAGCCGTCCCTTTTTTCAGCACATCCATATCTGGGCAATGCGGGGCAGATAAAACAAACGCTCGGTCCGAAGATAGGCTTGCATGATTGTGGGGCATGATACTGGCATGATGCGATTCCCATCAAGTTCCCATCCTGAACAAGACGACAGCTGGCATTACGGATATGTCATTGAACAATAATCGATCAGGCATGAATTTGCAATCGGGACGTAAGACTTCTAGTGAAACTTATCTATTCTTGCATCGCTTGATTCTTGATGTGATTGCGCGAAGGCGACGGCGGTCCCCAAAACTACATGAGCGCCAACATGTTTGTCAAGCCCGTGTGATGCATAAGCCACGCGCTGCTGTGCGGCAAACATCGTTTACAGTCAGGCTCAGAAATGAAGAGGAGTCGATTGAAGCAGAATTTCGATACAGTACAGTCAATAGAACAGGCGATGCTGGAATTATAATTATATGAACATGGTATTTCTGGGGAGGAATGCGAAGCAGTAAGTAAAACTCGATATCACAGGAGGTGGACACATACAGAACTGGTGAGGTCCATTACTGATCATCTGATCACACCACCACCTTCAAACCTGGCAACATCTTAAGGTATTCTGCGACGTGTGACTCAGCGCTCTTGTTGCGGTGTATGGTGAGCCACTTGAGTGGGCATTTGGAGCGAGTAGCGAATGCCGAGAATTGTTTGTGTGGCCAAGGATATCTATCCGGCGAGCAGAAGCGGATAACCAGCTCCTCCAACGCTGGTAGGGTTAGGGCTTCAAAAAGGCTACCCAAGCCAGCGCGCATAACATTGACTTCAAGTCGACGAATGCTATAGTTCACCGTGCCTATCAGAGTGAACGGTTGCAGGTCCGTCTGCGACAATGCATCCACACATATGGAGGAAACGCTGACCCGTTGGACTTGCGTGCAGAGGCCGATGACCTGCAGAAAAGTAGCACTGCTAACCAGTGCGAACTGAATCTTCAATTCCAAAAGCTGGTGCCAAGGCAAGTCAACGGAACGCAAAGAGTGTAGATCGTAGGTCAGGGATTGCAAGACCGCGGAACGAAGTTGTGGCGTTGGGCTGGGTATGGAGACCAAGAAATTTGCTTTGTGAAAGGTGACCTGAAAGCGCGACAGGGACTGGACAGAGTTGTCCAATAAACCTTGGACGGGAGGTCCATGCCACCAAAGGTCAGAACATTGGCTCAAGAAAGGTCGGAGCCATTGTAAGGAAACAGGCTCTTTCCCATCTGAGAGGTCCATGTCATGCACCACACGAATGGATAGCGGGACACTTCTGGCCTTTTCTAGCCAGCGCTTGTACTCGTCACCACTAGTTGTGTTTGCCCTAAGCAGGGATATGCTTAAGGACGCCCACAATCGAGGAGTGGACAGGGCAACTGCTCGCCAGTGACGGCAGACCCTTGTCAAGACCATTGGGCATTCGTCCGGTGAAGGCGTAACATAATTTGTCTGGGGAAGACACCGAAGAAATATTTCTCCAAGAAGCTCAGATGGTAGCCAACAACGTGCTGGAGATGCCAGGGCTTCATGGAATGCCAACGACTCTTGCAAGATGGCTCGTTTCTCCTTCAATCTGGCCTGGATTCCTTGTAATTTTTCCAATGCATGGTTCAGAAGGCCGATGTGGTCGTCGAGAGCTGCAAGCTGCGACTTTCGCTGCGTTACAACAGCGTGAATGGTTGGGACCTTGTCGGACGGAACATGACTGGTGGGACGATGATAAGAGAACGATGTTGGCGTCAACTCAGATAGCTGGATCCAAACTTATCAGCTTTGACCCAGATGCGAAGATGATTAGAGTTTTCCATACCGGTTCTAAGATGGGAGACTGGGAGTGGCATCATGATGAGCAATGATCACGCCATCGCAACTGTCCAAATAAACTCACCATTAATGGTTCATCGAGCAAATCATTCAAATCAAGACCAGCCATTTAGTCACTACAGGTGTGACGTTGCGTGGTAGTATACGATGATATTGTGCGATTTCAACTTGTAAATTGCTCGAGGTGCAAGCAAGTTAATCAGGCGTGCCACGTTCAACGTTGCAACGATGACTCTTGAGCTTGAACAGGCGTTAAACTAGGTTGTATAACCTGTACAGTGTAGTTCCCTCGTTGATTATTTCGTCAGTGCAGTTTTGTCTTTGCGTAGCGAGCGGATGACTTCGGGAGTGGTGTAGTACCACACGGCCTAGGCTAGCCGTAGTAGCACCCACGCCTGGGGCGGTCCCGAGCGCACGGCCCCTGCCCGGGATGGTAGTTTTCTGCTTAGTTCTTTGAATATCTTTTATGGTCTGTCCATGTCAGACTCTGTCTCCGTTTGCTGGCGTGTAGCTGCGACTCGCGATACCGTGACATGCCACATGCATCTCACCGAGAATGTTATGGGGCAACATACATATGCCAACTGATTATTTGACCCGTGTGAGCATGCTGCATCCGAACCGCGTCACCGGTTAACGTTAACTATGTGCTTTGTTGTCGTTGTAGTATAATGGTCTTGGACGTTTTTACGGTCTCGTCCCCTTTGAAGGTTTCTCTGCTAGCAGCCAGTGCTTGGTTGCTTCAGAAATTCCGTCCGACAGGTGTACGCCAATGCATCACTTATAACACATAGCTACGAGTCTTGATCATTTTTCCTTGCAGGGTAGCTGCTGTGCAGGATTCGCTGTCGGGCCGCTGCCCGACATCTTGGCTCGGGAAAATCCAGTGGACCGATGGATGCAGAACGTTTGGAACGTAAGAAAAATCGCAGATGGTTTTTTCCGAGGGACAAGTTCCGCTCGACTCTGATAGTATTAATTAAGAGTGACTTCTCCCCGAGGGCCGAGACAAGACGTGCGTATATTAATTCAGGCTCGTACCCACCGCAGCTGGAGAGGTTTGAGGTACAAATAACTAGTAGACACGGGACCAATAGATACCACGTGACTATTCAAACCCAGTACAACCTTATTCCTAGGTTGTGCTGGGTTTGAAAATTTGTATAGTCACGTGATATTGTCTATCGTATGCCACCCTCGAACCTCTCCAGCTGCGGCTGGGAACGAGCATGATATTAATTATACTTCCTACTCTCAGATCACTTTCTTTCAAGCAAGTTGCTCCCTCTAATGACCTCTGATCAGTGGATTCTCGAGGACTCAATACCAAATTGGAGAGATGAGGCAGAATGTCACATCACGTATGGCCTCAAAAATTATTTCCAGCTTTAACCTCGCGGCCGCTTTAATCACTGACCTGTTAGGCTTTTTGTGCTGTAGTGTGGGATGTCAGCACGATTCTCGAAAGAGAAGGCTTTGCATGTCACTGAGGGTTTGGGGGGAGTTACTACGTTCAAATTGGAGCAGTCACTCTATCCGGTCGAAAGCGCGGCGTTTTTTTCATATGAAAACCTGTCAGGCTCCGTGCCTGCTGATTCTGATTGGTCGGTCACCAACGTCAGACTTTTCCTTTCACCGCAGAAATTGACCGAACTTTAATACATAACATCACACATTGTGGGTTCATCAGCGATATCGTAATGCAAATTAACTGCTCGCGTCTTGTGCGCCCTCACGGTGTGTGGAGTTTCGTTCGGGGCTGCCTTCGTACTGGTATTTTCCCCCGGTCACGCTCGGTAGAGGTCGAGACTCCGTCATAATGATGAAGATATGAGCGCATGGGGCGCGTGCAACTGATGGTGACGCGGAAGGACTGGTTCTCAATTGGATTTACGGAGGCGTAAATGGTTGACCGTTCATCCAATTAGACTTGTCTAAAAGTATCAAATTCAACTGAATTCTTAGCTAGCTCTTTGAGTAGTTCCCGATCTTCTTCGGAGCCCGGTATGACCCCAGGGATGATTCTTGTCGGGGGTGGCGCAATGATTAAAGCGAGGTCTCTTTCGATCGGGGGGAGGTGGCTGGCAAGGCATAAGGGGGACATTCGAAATTAGATAATAGAACGGAGCCACTTCCTCAGCTACGTCAGACGTTTGCCAGTATATATAAAGTGCCAATTCTCCAGTTGCGGCAGCGTCGTATTCCAGCTTGGTGTTATATAGCTAGTCAGACACTAGTCATAGACGAATGAAGTACTTGCATATGTCCATCCGAGTAGCCTGAGGACAATGGAATTACATAAGTACGATTTAGTCGTGCTCACTGCTCTCCGTAACTCCTTTTGAGTGGTCGCACTGCAATATTCGACGTCTGAACAGCTCACCTCTATTGAGTTCGTCGTTGCTGCCAGGTCCTGGTTCTACCGCTACCTCGAAGAACAACTTTCGTGATTCGAAGTTTCTCAATTCAAGGATGGACACTGTGCAACACCCTTCGGCAACATGGGAAGCAGTCTCAAATGGCATTGTGTTTTACAGACGACAGCAGCTGTACACGCTACCCGGAAAGCTCCCAAACATCGCTGACTACTTGATCGCTGGGTGCAAGAATGGTGGGCCGATAGGTATGTGCCCTATTCAATTATCCAGAATTTGCAGGATAAGAGGTGCCCTAGCATTTATGAGAGACACCTCGAAGCTGGTTGCACTGGGTCGCGGAGGACCTACATTTACGAAATCTCAAATTCAGGTGTATTCACCGGCCGGAGAGGGCTTGCTGCTATTCAGTGTGGATATTCTCCATCAAGTCAAGAGTTCAACGGGTAGCTAACTCGCGTTTGGCAGTGGGATCAAGGTCGAATAGTACGGTTTGGATGGACCCTCGATGAGGGACTCGTTGTTTTGAATGAGGAGGGCGTGTATCGTCTGTACGACCTGCAAGGCGACTACCAGCAATTTTCGTTGGGAAATGAGGCGGCGGAGTTGGGTATAATCGACGCTAGAATACATGAGAATGGACTAGTCGCCCTAACAGGCTCTTTGACTCTCCTAGAGGTGAAAGACTGGGAAGGCGGGAGGCCATTGGTGCTTGCAAACCCTGGTATGTCATCATTATCCATATTGTCTGTCTAGCATGTATCAATTTTCGGTAGGGATATCCGAGCCACCTCATTCGTGGGCTGTTATACCCCCGGATCAATCGATATCGAGACATGTTGAGGTGCTGCTCTCAGTGGATGCTACTATCCTTGCCGTGGATAACCTGGAAAGCGCAGACCAACGCGTAGCCCGTGGACCATTTTTGCATGTTTCCCCTTCGCCTAATGGTAAATTTCTTGCGTTGTTGACTTTCTCTGGGCTCCTTTGGGTCGTTTCATCGGACTTCCAACGTGAACTAGTCGTCCTCGACACAACAACTGTAGGTGCTGAAGGACCGGTCAATCAAGTGGAATGGTGCGGCAACGACGCAGTTTTGGTTACTTGGAACGATCTCGCATCTCTCATTCTGCCATCACGAGATAATCTAGCCGGAGAAACCCTGCGGTCTGGGCTTTCTCTCTCTTCCACATCAATGGCTGATATGATATCAATAGTTATCTGTATTTTGGTGCTACCTTTGTCGTTACGGAGGCCGATGGTGCCCGTGTTATAGGGCAGGACGTTTGCGACTTCATCCAAAAAGTGCCTGGTAAGTTTGCTCTGCGGTACTTCTCACAAGTGAACCTTGATATGCTTCGTACAGTGTCTTCAGTATCAATATTCCGTCCAGGCTCAACATCATCATCTGCCATCCTGTTTGCAGCTTGGGAAAGTTTCGTACAACGATCACCAAAAGCAGACGAGAACATACGAAGCATTCGATCAGACCTTGCTGCAGCTGTGAATGAGTGCATTGATGCTGCTGGTCATGAATGGGATCCTCATTGGCAAAGAAAGCTGCTTAGTGCAAGTATAGTGCTTCAAACTGGTCCTTCAGTTACTGATTGAAGACCTCATGATAGGCCGCGAAATTTGGATGGGGATTCCTAGACCTTTACAATCCCACCGATTTTATAGCCATGGGCCAAGCATTGAAAGTTCTGAATGCTGTCCGCTTCTACGAGATTGGTATCCCTCTGACGTATTCGGAGTGAGTTCAATATCTGTGAGGCTCAATGGGATCGAAATCTGATTCCCGCAGATATCAATACGTATCTCCAGCGCACCTCATAAACCGTTTAACATCCCGAAACCTGCACCTTCTTGCTATCCGTGTTTCTTCCTTTCTGTCTCTTAAACCTGATGTTGTTCTCAAACATTGGGCGAGTGTAAAGATTGCACGGTCCAAGTCTTCAGCTGCTGATGGTGAAGATGATGAAGTGTGCAGACTCATAGTAGACAAGTTTGAGAAGCTCGGGGGCGGGGAGGTGAGCTATGCGGATATTGCCCGGCGAGCATGGGAGGTTGGGAGGACGGGATTGGCCACCAAGGTAAAGGTGCTTCTCGTTATTGCCCTAAGTTATGCTGAGAGATTCTTTGTTCAGCTACTAGACCACGAAACTCGGGCTTGCGATCAGGTTCCATTACTACTAACCATGAAAGAGGACAAACTAGCTCTAGTAAAAGCGGTCGATAGCGGTGACACCGATCTTGGTGAGTAGTGCCCTGTGTCTCGAACTTTGATATCTGAGACAATTGTCAAGTGTACCATGTATTACTACATCTTCACAAGCGCCTTCCTTTAGGCTCGTTTTTCAAGTTGATCGAGGATGGCGGAGATCAGCTTGCGCCTGCAAGCAAGCTCCTTCAAGTTTATGCTCGGGAGCAGAACCGAGAAATGTTAAGAGATTTTTACTACAGTGATGATAGGAGAGTGGAGAGTGCAACTCTGGCGCTGGACGAGGCAGCCCAAATGACTGTACGCGTGATATTTCCTTTAGTTATCTGTGATTTACAAGTTACTCAGGATCCTCATGCGGTGATGACAGCTGTGAATGCAGCAGAGAAGTTCTTTTCAGAGGACAAAGACCGTCCATTTGAAGCCAAGGCAAGCCTGAGTCTTTGCTCTGCCACTTTTTGCTCAATTTCGAGCTTTATTCTGTAGATGATGAATGAAAGCGTTCGCCTGCTTGCGCTTCAGCAGCAATATGAGAAGGACTCAGATGGCAAAGTCAAGTTTTTCGGACAAAGTGTCTCTGAGACGATACGCACGTGTATCTCGAACAGCATGAGCAAGAAAGCTGACCGCGTCAAAAGCGAGTTCAAAGTTCCAGACAAACGGTCCGTCAACTATGTTGTGCCCAGGGCCTTTGAACTTATGCCACCTTTTCTAGATTTTGGTATCTCAAGTTGCACGCGCTCACAGCTATGCGAGATTTCGACGCACTAGATGCGTTTGCGCGTTCAAGACGGAGCCCTATTGGCTACGAGGCATTCGTAAGACATCTTGTGGAAGCTGGTCACCTCAAGCAAGCGGCGTCGTACGTGATGCGATGCGATGGCCCAAAACGCGTGGGACTTTATGTGCTGTGCGAAGACTGGCGTTCTGCAGGCAGGGAGTGCAAGGAACGTGGAGATAAGAAAGGGATGGAGTGAGTATTTTGGCTATCGTTTGCTGCCTATGGCTTATGGTGGTTGAAGACAACTCAGGAGGTCGTGTCCTAATTCCCTTATTGCCAGAGAGTTAGATCAACTCATGGCATCGATGAAGTGAACCATCTACCGAGTTCAGGACATGCTGTGTTTCGGAAGGGAATGCCCGAACCTTATAGGTACCACTTCTATGCTGTACTCATCAATCAGATTTTTTTTTACCATGGCGTGTGCCTCGACGTACCATAAAGCAGTGTTTCTTTCTCCAAGAACTGGCTAGAACTTGATCAGAGCCATTGTGCCTGCATTTCGCTCGCCTCAAAGAGCCAGCACCACACAAAAGTTGACATCGTTCAATTTTTTTGTCCGGCAACAGCGCAGAACTTGCAGGTTGGCCACGGACTTAAGAGCAGACCATATACCAGATTCTGCAGGAGTCGGAGAAAATATCTCGTCCGCAGAATTGGCGAATTGTACGAGAGCACACTGCAGACATGATCCTTAACCCGCGGTTATCTTGAGAGGTCTGACTTGCAACGCTCGAACCTTGGGCCGGGGTGGTTGTCAATACAACTGTATCATGGGGGGTAGAGCATGGCGGTAGGGCATCCACCTGAGAGTGAGTTGCTCTGGACTGAGTTTGAAGTTGAACGAAGATCATTGTCACCCGTGCAAGTTTCCCATATGGTACCCCATGACAGTGCTCGTTGAAGGGGAATTGACAGCCTGGGTCGATGATCCGTGCCGTGTCCTGCACTGCACATGTCCGCAAGTCGTAAACCGGGCCAATCACAAAAGGGTTGAAGTAGAACGGGAAGGTCCAAACTTACCAGGCCGTGGCATCTGTGCCTACGCTAGAACCATCTATCACGGAAGATAGCAGCTTGTCACTGCTGATGGATAGAGACTCCTTTGGAATATATATTTTATAATACAGTTGTTGATTGTGCTCAGTGCCAATACAAAATATCTGGATACAGAGAGAATCATTCGCGCTTCGAGTAATAACTTTGAACTTGAGGCCTTTGAGGGGCAGTCGCCCTTACGTTACTTTAAGAACGTTGTCGGAGATCAATGATTACATAATTAGTGCCGAGGCCTTGGAGTCGGCAAACAAGGTTTCCCGACTCTAGCTAGACCAAGTAAGAAAATTATATCTTCAAGTTAATTTCGGCGTCGCTCCTTTTCTTTGCTCTCCTTACTTCATTCTCGTTTACCGCCATGTATGTGCTATTCATTTACATGTTTATTTCCCATGGCTGACTTTTTATTACCACCAGGTCGGGCGTAGACCAGAAGACCGCGACGTCTGCTACAACGGCCACTTTCGTCACTGCCCTTGTCTTCAATGCTGCAGTCTTTGGGATCGAGATAGGCCTGTTCACAGTACTACGGCCATACTTCAAACAAATCTATGAACGACGCACACGAGTTCTGGTTGAGAAGTATGCGTTCATCTAGCATCTCATGCCAAACTGCTCACTTTTTGTTCATACAGGGACCGTGTCAAACCTTTCGAAGCTGGATTGTTAACTTGGCCTATTGCCCTATTCAAGACAGACTATCGTGATGTTCAACAAGTCAACGGACCAGACGCCTATCTTTTTGTTCGATTCTTGCGCATGATGATTCGCGTCCTTCTACCTATCTGGTTTATTTCCTGGATCGTGCTGATGCCAGTCACCTCTGTCAATAATTCTTCCGCCAACAGCACTGGGTTGGATCGCTTCATTTTTGGAAATGTTTCCCGTGACCATCAAGCTAGATATGGTGCCCACATTATCCTCGCGTACCTCTTCACTTGTGAGCCCACTCCACAGTTTTAGGAGACCTCGAAATTTGACCGTCTTTACTACTAGTTTGGATTTACTGGAATATCAAGCGGGAAATGCAACATTTCACCACAGTTCGTCAGCTGCACCTCATCAATCCTGCCCATTCCAGATCTGTGCAAGCAAATACGATTCTTGTAACCGGTATTCCTGCTAGACATCTTTCTGAGCCCGAACTTCGCCAGTTGTATTCCCACCTTCCTGGTGGTGTGAAAAAGGTGTGGCTCAATCGGTGTGTACCTCTACTTTTTCCGTTGGCTACTGTTCTTTATCGTTTCTCGTGCCTGTTTATTTTGCTTCTCACGAGTATTGCGCCTGCCCAATAACTCCTGTTGGTTTTTTTTGCTTCTATCCGTCCCACCTTGTGTATGACAGCTGTGTTTGACCTTTGACCTTCTTAGGGATCTGAAGGAGCTTCCCTCTATCTACGATCGTCGCCTGGCTGCTTGCGGAAAGCTGGAATCTGCAGAGACATCACTGCTTTCAACGGCCGCTAAACTTCGACGAAAGGCATTAAAGAAGGCCAACGGCACTGGCGATCCATCCCCTTCAGCTGATTCCGAGCGCAATGTGACTTTGGCGGAGCGTCTGGTTCCTCGGGATAAGCGGCCTTCGCACCGTCTCCCAGCCGGTTTTATGCCTTTCTCACTCCCATTCATCGGCGAAAAGGTCGACACGATTGATTGGTGCAGACAGGAAATTTCTACTGCTACAGGATTGTTGACTAAAGGCCGCCAAACTCTCGCCGATCGAGGCCTTTCGCTGCCAGAAGATGCTAATAGAGATGGAAAGGTGGACAAAAATGACCGCGCCAAGCAGACTTACCCACCTCTCACTTCTGCATTCGTCACTTTCAACCAACAGATCGCTGCTCACCTTGCAGTTAACGCCTTAACTCACCATGAACCGTACTGCATGGCCGACCGGTACCTTGAAGTGTCCCCTCCTGATGTGATCTGGGGTAACCTTGGGCTTAACCCATATGAAAAGCGCATTCGAATGGTCATTAGCTATAGCGCCACCGCAGCCCTAATCATCTTCTGGTCTATTCCCGTTGCCTTTGTCGGTATCATCTCCAACATTAAAGGTCTTTGTGTTCGCGAATCGTGGCTTGCTTGGTTATGCAAGCTGCCAAACCCTGTAATCGGGATCATACAGGGTATTCTACCCCCCGTGTTACTTGCCGTCCTCATGATGCTCTTGCCGATCGTTCTTCGTCTCCTTGGGCGTTTTGAAGGTATTCCGACGCGGACAGGTCTCGAATTGAGCTTGATGACACGGTTCTTCATTTTCCAAGTAATCGTGAGTATCTCATTGTTCATACACGGCGAGCGATTTTACTCACGGTATCTAGCATTCGTTCTTAATTGTGACCTTGAGTTCGGGTATCGTTGCGGCTCTCCCATCACTACTCTCAAACCCTAGTTCGATACCTAGTCTCCTGGCTACATACTTGCCTGAAGCGTCGACATTTTTCCTGACGTGAGTCATTCTCGTGAGCTTATCGAGACAGTTGCTCATTAGGATATTCAGATACATTCTTCTTCAGGGCTTATCCGGCGTAGCTGGAGGATTTTTGAACGCTGTTGCCCTCATCCTTTACTACGTCAAGCTGTTCATCCTTGGCAGCACGCCACGTTCTGTTTATAACATCAAGTATGCACAGACAACTGTTGCTTGGGGCACGTTGTTCCCGTCCGTCACTCTGCTCGTCGTCATCAGTAAGTCTGTTTGTGGCAGTTCATACCAAACGCATTAACGTTTTATCTCAGCGTTTGCTTACTCCATTATCTCGCCCGTGATCAATGGCCTTGCATGCTTTACATTTTTCCTTTTCTATCTCCTCTACAAATACCTCTTCCTTTACCAGTACACGCAGCCTCCCTCGGCTGACACAGGAGGCTTGTTCTTCCCAAAGGCGATTCAACACGTATTCGTTGGGATGTATGTCCAACAGCTCTGTCTTTGTGCCTTGTTCTTCCTCGCGCAGGATCCGAACGGGAAGCCAGGCGCCCTCCCAGAGGGTGTGCTCATGATCGTGTTGATCTTTCTCACCGCCGGTTACCACACCATCATCAACAGCTCCTTTGGTCCCCTCACCAAGGCCCTTCCACTCAGTCTCGCGCACAAGACATTCAGGCATCCGGCGCCTTCTCTGGATCTACGGGACGTCGATGGGGGGGCAGGTTCAAATCGCAAGGAGACGGTTGAGGAGATCGAGGAAGGACCTTCGCCGACTGACAAGCCTCGCGCCTCGTCCTCCAATGAGTCGGGTGTCGAACATGCTCCGCATAGTGACTATGACGATGTGTTCTTTGCGCGCGGACCAGACGGTACAGAGGATTATGGGTTTGCGCAACCGGCTGCGTCCCGCCCACAACCCATCGTATGGATCCCCGATGATTCGCTCGGTTTGGGCCGTGAGGAGGTCCAGGCGAATAAGGAGCCGGGCGTTAAGGCGACCACCCAGAACGCAAAAATGGATGAGCACGGGAAGGTGGACGTGACGGGTCCCTCTGTCGACTTTGCAAAGTTCTGAGAGATGGTAATTGTTCTTTTTTTGGTACATTTTCTTGCCCGCGTCTTGTATCCATCTTCCATCTTATGCACTTCACACTGGTCATACGATAAATATTTACGTTGTCACATTTGATTCTCCTTTCGATCATGCCAACTATTGTCAGTTTCATCTACCCTGAATACCCTTCTCCTAGTACACAACTCTGTCACATTGGATTCTCCATTCGATTATGTCAACTACTATTGTCAGTTTCATCTACCCTGAATACCCTTCTCCCAGTACGACTCTGTTATACACTTACGATCGTCATTTTACAATTTAGTACTTGAGTTCACTGTGAATCTGTAGGCTCAACTCTTGAAAATATCATAGTTCAATACTTACGCTTCCTGGGCTGCCATGCGGTCAAGTAGTCCGCGTCGGCTCCCGCAGTTGATAATATCTGCACTACTTCAGTATGAAGAGGACCGCTACATAGGCCAGGAAATTATGAGAATGCGGACGAGCCAGAGTCTGCCTTTTCGAGTGCGGTAATAAGCTGCTTGGAGGTGGCGATGATGACATTGAGATCGAGCATGTCGTGCATCTAGGAAGGTCTGTCGACGGCGGTATGCATATTCTTCTAGAATCAGATCAGTTGATTTCTCAGCCTAATGACTACCTTACCGTGCCAGTCGGTTGCAAAACAAGTCGGATGTGTTCTTTGCGCAGTCGAACCCGATGGCATGGAGGATTATGGGATTTCGCAACTGGCTGCATCCCGCCCCACAACTTGAACGCATCGTGTGGATTCCTGATTCTTACACGACAACTATTATCAGTTTCATTTATCCTGAACACCCCTTGGGCCTTGTCCCAGTACAGAATCTTGTCATACACTTACAACCATGTGAATAGGTGATTGTACTTGAGTCTGTGCATTCCGCAGGCTGCAACGCTGAATAGTTGAAATTATCATAGCTCAACATGCGCATCTCCTGAGCTGCTATGATGTCCAGTAATCCATGGCTCCACAGTCGATGTTGTGAAACTAGGGGTTTCAGACACGTCCATGGCGGGTTCTACCCATCGACCAGCTCTACCATCCTGACTGCCTATCAATGATGCCAGCACAACTGATACAGTAGCAGTGCTGGCCGACGCGGTCACCATTACTTCCCTAGCTTTCTGCACCACCACATGCCCACCCGCGCAGGAGCTGGGCAATAGCCTTGTCCAGAAAAAGGCGATGCGTAGCCCGCGGTCGATGACGCGCTGCTTTAGTCTGAAGAGAACCACGAGGCCGAAAAACATGAGGCCAGAAATTATGAGAATGCGGTCGAGCCAGTCTGTCTTTTCGAGTGCGGTAATAAGTTGTTTGGAGGTACCGAGGATGAGATCGAGTCGTGTGTTGTGGACGCGGATTGGAGAGTTGCAGTTGATGATTCTGTATTGAACTAACGATGACTATTGGAGAAATATGGTAGCACGAAGAACTTGCCTAGTAACTGACAAGACAAGACACTGTGCTCGAGCTCTTTCTGCATGAGCTCAATTGTTCGTTGCAGAGCTTCTGTGACATTATGATTGGCTTTCACGAGTGCGTCTTCGCTGTATTTCACAGGTCAGCCAAGTCAGCTTAGGTACGAACGCATGCAGCGTACGAACGTGACTTTCTCCCCTGAGGAGCTTGTGGTTTTCTCGAGAATGGTAGGGGACCGCAATAACTCTTCTCGCTGCAACCGACTTTGTGAATCAATTGTATATTTCGACGCCAGCAACGCTGCTCGAGAGTCTTTCCGCAGGCTAACATAAAGAATGAAAGAACCGTCAGAGACCGGAGACAAAGCCGGACGGTCAAACGGCTATATACTTGACTAATGAATCACGGAAAACCTCCACTCTTCTCCTCAGCTCTCTCCTTGTCCGTTCAGTTCTTTGGTCATCAACCAAGACATCCAGCTCCTACAAGCAGTGAATGTAGGTTTTAACCATGATGTGGGAGGTGGCAAACCTCGATCTGCCGAGCCAGACCTTCGATGTCCTCCCTTACCTCCCCCGCCCATGCTTGTTGTGCGACCAAAGGGCCGGCACACTCTCTCAGACGAGGAATCTAGAAAGTGGAAAGGTCATTATTGCGTCGTTCGATGGAGCCGAATAGAGAGAGAGCTTCAGCATCCAGCGCTGTCGGGATAGGTGGCATGTCTGGCGGAATTTGGGATGCTACAAAATATAGTACCAGGTGCTTATATCAGCGGGCAAGCGCACACGTGTACTAATCACACATTATCTACTTCAGCACTTGAATGACATCGACATAGTGGCAGACACGATAGCTCACGGACACCGGCAAGCACTTGAGCAGGTACTAGTAAATCGGTACTATGCTATTAGATTCCGTATATGTCGCCATGAGCTGAAGCAACATCCTAGTAGATTCATACAACTTCATTTGGGCTCCGCCATCCACTGCTGCGCCTTGGTGAGTGGTTCTTTCTGGTATTCGAGGCTCACCTGCAGGTGCATAACGCTAGCGTCAGTAAAAGTGTGGTGCGACAGAGTATTCATATATGGGCTGGTACGTCACCGTTGTTTGATTATCATCAAGCTGCAAGGTGTACAGACCCTCAGTGTTCGCGGACGGGACTTGGAACCTACATCGATCATAATCAGAATGTCACCTACGTCAGTAGATAGGTAACAACCCGATACGCACGCCAATATCAATTGGAGTCCTGCGGAGATGGTCTTCAGGTTCCACAAATACTCAGTCTCTCTCATGACCAAGTTCATGCTATCCTGCAAATGTGTGCGAGGTGAGATTCGCATTGGGATTCTTTCTCGCGGACAAACTCACATCCCATGCTAAGTAGTCACCAGTGTCCTCATTCTGGATCGTCACCTGCGTCACGTCTCTGACATCATTGTACGGCGCCTTCCACTATCGATATCACTTATCAGCACCCAGCCAGAACTTCTCTTTGGCTAGCTCAGACTCACCCTCTGATGGTCTTTCATGTCGAAGATAGCCCCGCCAACCTTCCCGTCATTCAACGTCAACACGCGTTGATCGTACTTGACGTTTGTAAGAACACCATGGAATGACATGATACTACTCGATTCGTTGTTGGAGGCTTGGGGAGGCAAGCAGGAGAAGACGCTGGTACGTCGTAGAGGTCTTCAGACCTGCGATCCTAACTAACATCATTTATATCATAGTGCTTTCCTGTGCAGGCTCAGCATGCTGCTGTCCCGAGCATAACCCGTGACCCTGAATTATGAAGTAATTCGATGCCCGTGAACCATCCTTAGGTATTCTACTCTTCCATACCATGGCTTAAAAATATCTGAAAATACCATATCGTCTATTCTAACAGATATTGAGTACAACTAAGAAATATCTACACAAAGATCTTGTCTGTGTCGGGAGCTCGAGATGGAGTTGTGTAATTGGAACAGCCATTGTCCACCGGTTTGAAAGAGGACACACAGCTGCACATGGCCCGTGCTCTCGATGAGCTGCTCTCTGTCGAGACAGGCTCCGTGACTCGTCATTCCCCAAGCATGCACAGATTAATGCTAGGAGAAGGTGTCACAAATCAAGTATCCAGAGTCGACACGTTCGCCCACGGGACCGAGAATACCTGAGTCATAGTAGTATGCAAGAGGCGTGCGACGGCGAAACACTGACTACTAAGCCCTTACCCACGATCCATTGGGAAGTACATCTACAAGGAAACAATTTGCCGGCATGTCCTTAACAAGCAAAGTCTCTCAATCGGCAGGAAATTGGTTTCACAAAAGTTAATCGGCGACACGAGCTCCAAGGGAGGTCCATTACTGGTGAAAATACATTCATTATTGGCGATATTTTCCTCACAGTAATCCGCTCTGATGTTACACTTACCATCGCACTCGTCCGTTCTACGTTGATTGAGCACCGTGGCATCACCCATCATGATATCCTCGTCGCAAATATTTGCACTCCCGGGGTCAAACTCACCGGTCAGATTTTAACGCTGATTCCTACATAACAACCTGCTGAACAGCGTTTTTAGGTGTGGACAGGAGAGTACGTCAAAACAAAGTCCGATATTCAAGGCATTAACCAATCCACGGACAAGATTGTTGAGATCACAGTGCTCGTAATCCTAGTAGAACTTGTCAACCCTGAGACAACTTGTGTTCGCATGCGCAACGATATCAATTCGGACAAGTTTTTCGCATTGAACAATCTTGGAAACACTTGGATCATCGAAGAGTCAGCCCTCTCTCTCGCATGCAACACATTGTGGCGCAAGGCCTGCGAGCATTGCATCACACTCAAGCCCATTGTCCATCTTGCTGCTCCTTCTGATCCATCTACTTTCCCATACTCACTCGCAGATGGTGTCTTGCATCATTTTCTCTATCTACTGTGCTAATACGACTCTCTAGGTTCTGCAGGCATTGCGTGCACTGAAGCGAGCGAACAACTTGCTGCTACTGAAGCAGGTCCGCTCTGTGGCGCCAAGACAGAATCAATGCGTGTGCACGTTGGTGTTCACATCTTGCGAGCGTCCCTCGGTGTCCAAGAGAACTTACGGCAGCAGGTAAGTTTTAGCTGGAATTGGTACAACCCATTGACATCTTAGGTGGGCACTCGACAACCATGTGGCTGTTTCGGACGATCTGGACGTGAAGAGTGCAAGGTCCGGGTCAAGATCGGGAGTAGTTGCGCCATTTCTGTCCCGACGCGCTGCCTTTACCACAACAATTTCAGGTAGGTGAATGCCGACGCCGTATCGAAGCACCGGCCATGTCGCAACGTGCCCCTCAAGTGCGAATTATGCCACCCCAGTCTCGCGCCTGTTACAGGCAAGAAGTCCCGCGCCGCAGCGCCGTTTGTGGATGCCATCTAGCATTACAATGTGATTGAGCACATCAACGAAGCTCACCCACAGTATGCGCACCACATGAACCCCCAGGGTCACCCTCTTCCATTTTAAATTCATTCACACTTACGTCCTTGGAACAACACGATGCTGGAATTCCTGAATCGCTCTGGCTCCTCTTTTCGAAGGCGACAAGGAAAATCAATCCCAATTCCGCAAGCGCAAGTCCAACAACGCCAACAACATGAACACGAAGAAGGCTCGCAAGTCCGCATAGTTTTTTCTCTCTTTTCACGCTGTTCTTCGCTATGCTTTTGCACGACTGCTCATGGATCACATCCAGTTGTATTAGTATGATACATTTTCTCATTGCACTCGCACTTGCATCCACTTGGACATGGAATTGATAGCTGTTGCATTGCTTTTTTTTACACGTTACATTGCGCTAAGGACGCGTCCACCACAGCCGCCACGTCTGGTGACCGTGAAGAGTCACTAAACTATATTAGTCAGTGTCTGGAACTAGTAGCCGGACGAACGCCTTGCGCACGCCTCTTGGTAGTATGTGCTGCCCTTTCCTTAGTTTCCTAGTAGTCTTCTCACACAGGACTCACGGTGTACCGCGGCAGACAACAATGTATACTTGTACAAAAACAGCGGGCTGCAGCCCAATCTCCGTAACAGTTGAATGTTACATTTCGTCAACAAACGCATAGACTAACATATTCGCGAGATGGCTAAGCGAAATCCTTCACATGCAGGCTTATTTCGGCACGATCGTCCACAGCTGCGAACTGACGAGTTTTCCCTGCTGGTACTTGAGGGTGACCTGCAAGTTGCAACAAGCATCAGGAACAGTATGGTACCACAGTCAATGGGCCACTCACCGATTTATCAGCTTCGAGTTCCAAGGTATAGAAGCTCTCATCGTTCGCGGACGCCGCTGCAGCCTTTTTCTCAGGGACTTGGAATCTGCACCTCATTGTCAGTAGAAAGGCCTGGTCTGATCCCTAATACGCACCCAACTTGGTCTTTTACTAAGACCGATTTCCACCAGTACTCACTGCTGCTCATGACGACCTTCATTTCCGACTGCAAATTTTGTGCAAAGAGGTGAGATTCACATCAAGATCATTTCTCACAGACACTCACATTCCAAGCCAAGTAATTGCCAGTTTCCTTGTTCTGGATTGCCACCAACATCTTTTGCGTCGGTTCATCCCATTTATACGTCCCAACCCACTATTGATATCACTTGTCAGTGCCAAGGTTGGAGCTTCATCTCTAGCTACCTACTGACCCTTTGATTGTCTGTCATGACAAAGTTCTTGCCTTCGACCTTCGCGCCGCCGTTCTCCGACGTCAACACGAGTTCAGGCCACTTCACGTTTTGAATGACACCGTTGACGGACATGATGATTGAGATTTGTTGTTGGGGAGGCAAGGAGGAAAATACAAGAAGTGAGTTGGTCTTCCAACCTGCTATAATAACATCATTTTATATGCACATTCCTCAGGGTATGGGCTCGGCATTCTACTGTTCCGGGCACCACAGGCACTCCTGAACCGTCTAAGCAACTCAGTGCTGATGTAAAACCATATTGCAACTCGCCGCCTCGTGATCAGCCATCGTGACCGCCACTCTGGAACTTTCATCGCAAAAGGAGCTATCTATCATTCCTCGTTTCCGCATCCCAAGAATGTTTGTCGATGAATTTACCTCATCCTGGCACTTTCACTTTCATTACCAAAGGAGTCGAGCACCATTCCTTGATTGAGGGCATGATTCGATTGATTTCTTGACAGTGACTACATACCACGCCCCGGTAATTCCATGCTCGCTTGTCAGGAATGTTCTTCGACGGCGTTACAACGAGTATCAGTCGCTTTTTCAGCCTATCGATTCCCATGGCGGTGAATTCTAAATGGCTTTACAAACATTCCTTGATTTCGCTCGCGGGGAATGTTTGTCAGTCGCAGGGCAGGATCATTACATGTTTTCTCAGCACTGACTACATAGCGCTTCCATTGCAAAAGAAGTTTACAAAACATTCGTCGATATCTCGCTTGCGGGGAATGTTTGCCAATCGCGGCACATTGTCAGGACTTTACGAGAAATCAGTTGATTTCTCGTATCAACGGTAAGTACAGCGCTGGCGTCAACTTTTCGGTTCGAGGGGTGTCCTCGGTTGTCTTGCACATCCTAATAACATGCCTTGAATCCAGCATGGCTCATGCACGCTTTTACGGCTCCAATGAACTCTTCTGCCCCTCGTTGACTCTGGCAATATGCTCGAGCCGAAGGCAAGGAGCAAAATTGTCAATGGTGGAGCAGGTAATACAAATACGGTGGGATTGAGGGCGTAACCTGAAGAACAAATCATAAGTTGGTGCTCCACTCTGGCACTACCGAAGGAATTATAAATCATTCCCTGCCAGATTTTTTACGGATTTCTCAGCAGCGACACCCGGCCCTTCCATGTTCACTTGCCTTGGATGTTTATTGACCGATGTTGATTCTAGATTATGTCAATCTCCTCGTACCACCATCGATTTCTCAGCCTACGGAAAGTTGAACAATAGCAGACTCAATAGGACCTTTCGAGACTCAGATCGGTGGATGAGTTCTCGTATCAATCTACTACACCGTGGCACTTTCATTGCACAAGAAGTTACAAACCTTTCATTTCCTTGAGCATCGTGGCTGACGTCACGGTGCATTGTCCCAGCATGTACCGGTGTGTCAGAAGCTTTGTCGAAGAACTCCATTTGGGCAACTTTCTCAGATCAGAACCAGGGTGAGATGATCACCGCCGAGAAATTCTGTGCTATAGACAAACATTCCTGGCGAGCGAACACAAGGAATGATAATAACTCCTTTTGCGATGGAAGTGCCAGAGTGGAGTATCAACTTTTATCACGATAACGGTTGATTATCAGGCCGTGAGTGTGGTTCGCCAGCGTATAATTACTTAACGCGATTCAGGGGCGCGTGTGATACTCGGGATAGAGGAATGCTGAGCCTCCAGGCTGAGCATGTTACAACTCCAGGTTTGGGATCCAACTCGCTCTCGTCTTTCCCTACTTATCTTCCCAGTAACTAATATAATCACTAGTAGGAAGGATTGTCCAATATGGATGGGACTGGTCACTGCCTCCCGCACGCCATGTGGGTGGTAACTCAGTTGGGATGCCCCAAGCTCGTTATCATCTGTACTGGTGCCATTTATTTGTTTTTTCTCACTGACATCCGAACCTCGAGGGACGGTGGACCTTGCAGCTGTTGGTCCCAGATCCAATTCCAAAGCCAGACGAATATAAGGTTCATCTATTTCCTGCAAGAGCCGCTCGAGTGCGCTTTGTTTCGTCTCGCCGTAGATGACAGGTAAATGGTCACCAAATAATGTCTTCCTGCAACGTGGTAACACGACTCGACGCCCACTGTAGCTTTTTTTGCGTACCCGTCATCCCCGGATATAAATCAATATCGCGCATCGATGCCAGTTGAACGCTCCAACTCCTGCATAGTAGTGACAGGCTCCTTGTGGTAGGCCGAGCGATTGTTGAGGCAGAGGGTCCAAATTACTTGGTAGAAGAGAGCGACTCTGGAAGCGAGAAAGTCAATGATTGCGCACGTGTTCAAAGTACTGTCCGCGAGTGCACCAGACTTCGATGCAGGCGGGACATCCGACAAGTAGACTATTGTAAGAGCTGCGTTGCGATACCAGACAAACATGGAATTGACTGATCGTTCGAGCTTAGTCGTTCTGGTTGATGCACACAGCGACACCCTACATCATGAGCGATTTCGCAGAACTTCTGCAACTTCAATTGATCCAAGTTGTATATTCTTGTCCTGGATATCGTACAGCCGCAGCGGCTTCTTGCTTTCCTACCTATGCGATAGTATGACCCAACTGAAGTATTTCGCGATCGCTTTTTGGAGAAGCGCATGCAACATCAATGAATACAAAAGCTCTTTATACTCTGTGTGTCGCATGAAGGCATTGACATGCTAACGATTGTATAAACGCCTAGTGGTGGTGTTGAGTAAACTAATCGGAGCGTCTTCCAATTCACTTTGAATAGCACCTTCTGCTTCAGATGAACCAATATACTGCTGACGCAGATCTGGAGGAAGAATAAATCAGCTTCAAGTCAACATGTGAGTTCTTTGGGGCTTACTTTGTATCTGTGGGTCAAAAGTATCGTGAGCTCGATCGCTTCATCATAGCGTCCGAGTCGTGCCCTGTGGAGGTTGCATGCTTCGGTACGAACTCAATGTAAGACGAAGGGTCGAGCTCGACGACTAGACTATGCGCGTGGTATTGGCACATTTACTAGTAGAACAATTAACATGGCAGTTATCGTCCGCACCTTTTCAACATCGTCAAGGGCCTCCAGATAGATATTTCGCTCCAACTTCACCTTACTGCGGTTTACAAAGAAGGAATCACATGAGAAATGCTACCGCCAAGGCCTAAGTGTGTGTTTTGGATGGACTCTTTTAAACAACACTATACTTTCGTCATCTCCACTCACAAGCAGTTCTCCCAGACAACCCGGTCGGTGTGTGTGAGCGTCTGATCCATCTTCTGGTGTGACTTTGTGTCCCACAGCCGCACAGTCTTATCCGGCGAAGCAGTGGCAATGAAGGAGCCATCAGGAGATGGCGAGCAAGTCGATCAATTGCGTGTGACGGGTACATGGCTGACCGATATGGTCTCCATTACACGAAGTTAACTCCAGAACATGACTCTTGTATCCCATGAAGCAGAGATAAGTTGATGCTTCGAAGTTCGAACCAAATCTTGGTGAGCGGGGCCAATCCCAGATGCTCCCAGATGCGTATGATCCGCTGACCCGGAGGCTAATTTTAGCCCGTCGGGACTACTTACATAAATGTTACACTCTGCACAGAATTATGATGACCCTCGAGTGTCGATAGGATAACACCAGTCTTCGCATCCTATACAATAACCATGCAATCACCCGAATGACAACGTTAACGGTGTTATCAGCTTCACCGCTTGCAATCCGTCTATCGTCTGGCGATACGGCGACTGACCACACCCAACCCTCGTGTCGCACAAATGGCTCTCCTATTAAAGCTTCATCTTTCACATCCCATATTCGCAGGGTGAGGTGACCACGTTAAAAACCCGTCAAAAACCCCAATGTCAAAAAATCGGGGGTGTTTCTGAGTGCGGTCCCATGAACCAGTGACAACCTGTCGACCGTCTTTGAAGAACGCGACTGCCGATAGTGACATTGTGTGTTCTCGCATTGTCCCACCAGTTGGCACTTTGCACTGGCTCTCATTGAGCTACACATTTTGTGCATCCCTGATATGTTGCGTTATACAGAGAGACCGATGGTCAGTAGCATCTTCAAGCTGATGAACATTGAGGGTTCAGTCTTGTCTGTTGTGAGGAATGTTGGATTTTCCGCTCATAAAATAAATAACCCAACTCACAATGTAGGATGCTTATTCAGGGTTTTTGTTCTATCACGCCACCGTCGCGCCTTCTATCGTCTCGGACCTTCATTATAAACCCCCCGTGAGTCATACCAGCAATCTG
>MU179378.1:82051-110537 GCA_016767475.1 Suillus weaverae | reverse complement strand
AATTTCCTTTCACTGACACCCGTTCTGAATACCGTTTGAGGCTCTTGCTTTCCTATTTACCTTGATGGATTTAATCGTGCAGCTGGCTGCACGTACTTTACTTATTAGTCTCGTTCATTTCTGCTATGCCTCGTACGCGATCGTTCTGGTGCGCTCATGTACATGCAGCTATTCAATGGCTGCGTCCGTTCTTTACATATGATCAACAGATAATATACCGCGGTGGAATCAAGCATTTCTCGCGTTTTCGGCTGTGCAGCACGAGTCGATTAGCGAGTCGTTTCAGCAAGTGGTTGTTTGAGATCGCAACGTCCCTGATATACAAGTCGGCCAAGTAAAGTACATGGTCAAAGCCTCACGCCAACGTGTTCCTCAGAGTGAGGTGACCACCGTCCTCACGCGCGAGGATATAGCCATGAGGTTCGAAGGAATTCAGTGAATCATACCGGGGTGGATAAAGCTGCATCCATCTTTAGGCTGTCTCTATCGATCAGGAGGATATCATCCTTCTTGTGCTTCGAACCCTGCACAGGACATCTCGACGAGATTCTTCGGTCTGACTCGTTTGTCCCTCCACAAACAGTAGCCGAGAGGCATTCATGGATGTTCTTGCTAATTGCGACACGGATAAACACCATGTAGAAGGCAATCGAGATGATCGGGACGATCTACATGGTTGATCAAAGCTCTGATCAGTGATTTTGATAAGAGATGATAGCAGCAGAATAACATACCAGGTCTCCTATGACATAAAACCCATTGTTCGAGAGGGCGAAACATGCCAGTGAGGTGCAGAGCGCTGCAGGTATAAAAGCGCGGCATCTACGAGCACCCGCAATATAGGCATTTTATTCTTCGTAGTGTAAGCTCCAGAGACATTACGTTCGATCGTCCAGATGCGATATCCCAGTAACCCTGCACATTTTCAGGTCATCAATATTATAGGCCTCGACAACGCTTACGGCGAAGTGAACTCACCCGAACTGAGCAAGTTAGTTGCAAGCGTCAAGGAAAGGAACGCAGTGATCCAATGGCCAGTCTCGTTGCCGAAGACATTTTTGGCATTGGTAGTCGGTGCTTGCACATAGACCATACAAATCCCGAACGCTTCGAAACAACATACGTCAGGACATCCAACTTTCTGTGTATGATGGCAAATAACCTGCGACGCCACACCACATCATACATGGTAGGATTATGATCCAGACAGATTGCCAGACGACGTAACACCGATAGATCTTTTGTCAGACAGGGGATTTTATAAGCCACGAGGGTTTAGAGCTGGCAGAAGGAAACGGAAACTTGAACGCACCACCACTCCGTCGCCAAGCAGAGTTTGCAAGGTGATTATTGTATTCTTGATCGCAAATTTTTCTTGTCTGACGTCTGCGAAGAACCCAGCTGGCCCGTCATGGAAGGTGTTGCCATACTTCACTAGTCCATCGTCGAGACGAATGGTACCTATGATTATGTGCTTGGGAGACTTCAGTGGATGACATCGGGTGAGGGTGGTGAGAAGCTAACCGCAGTACTCAGTGCAAACAGCAATGTGGCAACCACAGCGATTGGTCGATTGATGTCCCGGATGCGTTGTTTGTAGGTGAATGTCCAGGTGGTACCTATGAACATGAGGACTGAAAAGCCTGAAAAAAGAACGCTATGTTGGTAGGCCTGGAGCATAAGATCTCATGATATTCACCATATAAAATACCTTCTAGAACTGTTGACATTATATTGGCAGAATCCAATGGGAGGCCACTGGTGGTTTTGGAAGCCATAGCGGCGGTGATATCCAGGGGATCTACGACAACGTTAGTAACCTCGCAAGCTCAATTTGCATCTTAATAGTAGAAATGGTTCAGTTTTTGATATCATCACAGAAGGAATCGGAAATGCAGTGCGCACCCTGACAAGTTTGCCGAGATTGCTGTGGTGGCCTTTCGCAATGTAGTTCTCGAACTCTAACAGAACGTAATGAGACCCTGGATCAGCTAAATCAGCACTATCAGTACTTCCATCGAGGCCCGAGCACATATTTGGGATACAAAATTTTGTGAAACATGATGTGTGATGCTGATCTGGGAGAAAAAATTTTCTGTTGCGAGCATCCAGAAGGTGGATGCTTTGCTCATTGTCACCTTTTAAGCTCACCGGAAGCCGAACAATGTGGCGTAACATAAAAAATCTATTTCCGCAGATATAGAGATCCATGATGGAGAGCCAATGGCCGAGACTATGGCCGATGGGTTGACACAGATTATTTTGCTTTGGTTTGATAACTCAACCTTAAGCCCACTTAAGGATTTGTTAACTCTCCAATTCGCTAGATAACCAAAATATGCTGCCTGATAATTGGAGCTGCACTTGATTTCAATGTTACCAGATATGAGAAATCATCAACCCTGCTTCCCCCAACAAACGTACCCATCATAGCGAACCTAGACCGCAAACCGATCAAACCAGCTTACGATTCCCTTAGCGCTTTCCTCCTTCGCCCAGCCTGCATCAATATTCAGTACCTTGTCCATTTCGACATGCAATAAAGTAGATCAGGCCCTCACGTTGCATGTCAATGGCCGGATCGCATCGTACGGCAAACCCATGTTTGACGCCTGAAAACACCTGGAAATAATATGTGCATTTGCGAGCGACCATAATGTCTTCTGCACGTCGACGCGAGGCGAGTGGGAATGTGTGGTCTTCCTCTACAAATAAGAATAGATTTAAGAATTGGCAGGCTTAATAGCGATCGCGAACATCTGAAGGAAGGAATTTTTACCTGCGCAGGAGAGAAGGAGAGGTCCTTTATTGATGGAATGTTTGGTTAAGGCAGCCAGATGATATATCAAGCACAAGAACGTACCGTCAAGTTTCTCAAAGTGGCTTTCGTCGAGGAATGCGGGGTGAGCCAGTGCTCCTACAGTCCTCGCGTGGGTATCCTTCTTGAATGCTGTCGAATCACTTACCAGCAACTACAGATCCATCAGAACACAAGTCCATGACGAACGAGGCTCCGAAGCAGTACCCTGATCACATGAATTCAGCGTTTTCTAGCATGATTTTTGTATTGACGTACCGACAGCGCAGTACTTAATATTCTCCCTCCCTGTGCATATCATGTACATATTTTGGCGACTGGGAAGCAACCGGAAACAAACCACGCACCGTATTTTCCTTTCACAGCATCTAGCCAAGCGGGGAACGCATCGATAGCAGGTTTGCGGGAATTGTCAATCCACGCCTGGCGATCACGATCAGGCAGGTGGTTCGGCACGGAGTCGCCAAAGAAATAATCAGGCCCAAGGACGATATAGCCTTGTTCCAATCAGATCTCATATCAGTTCACAGTGTACAACGTTGACAACGGGACGTACCGCATGACGCAAAATAATCTTGAATTAACTTGTTGTTAACGAAAAGCGGGCCCCAAACATCTGCCAGGAAGAGTATCACTTTCTGTGTGGGAACAGGAGGATCGGAGATGTATGTTGGGATTCCACCGAGGTCCTCGACACGGCCGACGGGTGTGCCTGTATGTTTTACACCGGAGAAGCAGCAGCTACCAGGGGCAGAGGCGAGTGTGGGGGACATCGTCGATATTCTGCGTAGAGGTGAACACCCTTCAAAACATAGTTTTCGTGCGACTTTTATACTATCGGAGCAAGCCTAGGCATGCATCGATGGCGTATGATGACCTTTGTGATCACCCGACCTCCAGAGAAGCCTACACGTGGACAAATCGGGATACCGGACGTCCGTATGCTCGATGTAGATTACATGTTAGTATTCAGCAAATGACTTCCTGGGGGGGTAAATATAGAGCTTCAACCTCAGAGAGTTCACGGAATGCAAACAAGGTCTGTCCCTAAAAACTCGTCTGAATTCAAGAGTAAGGCTATAATATGAGTATGATTTACTGAAACAGTTTGCGATGTCACTTAATAACGGCATATATCACTTGCTACTCGTAAAGCGTTTGAACCATCGCACCATCGCACGTTGGCACTCTTCCTTCGCCCACCCTATCAGAAGCAAGAGTTGTGAAAAAATTCAAATCACCGAAAAAGGCGATAAACACTGACTTTCAGTCTCGACTTCTGGATCTCCCCTTGTTCCAAAGCCATGCGATACACCGCTGAATAACTGAAAATAGTACGTCGCCTTCTTCTCCACAAGGATGTCTTCAACGTGTCGTCGGAACGGCGCTGGGAATGCAGAGTCCGTTTCTATGGGATGGCATGAGTGAAATACGCTTCAGAGGACCGAAAGACGTGTCTATACCTGCACAAGAGAACAGCAAGGGCACTGATTGCATAGCCTGGTCAATGCTGTTATTGAAAAGTATATTACGAGACCTGCCTTTGCTGGCTCTGAGAAGCTCTTCGGTCAAGCTCGTAGGATGGGCCACGGCGGCTAGTAGATGATTTCGCATGCAGACACCAAAGGTAGAGGGATATGTCACATACCACACGATAGCATATCAGTAGCTGCGACCTGAAAGACATAGGGCGCGCCAAAACAGAAACCTTGATCCACTATGAAAACAGCAGTCTTGTAGGACCCAGCCCACTTACCAACGGCGCAGTAGTTCACATTCGCTCCTTTATATCGCTGATTATAATTTTGGCATGCAATGTATGCTGAAAAGGATCGTACCAAACATTTCCTTGACACCATCCACCCACTTTGGGACACTAGCCCTCGCTTGCTCGACAGACTTTGTTCTCCACGTCGGACGATCAAACCCAGGCTTGTCGAGATGCAGATGCACAGGATCACCAAAAAAGTAATCTATCCCAACCACGGTGAAACCTGCTTTCCTGATCGATACGCATACAAAGAACTATACACAGAAACGTACCCTGAGAAGCGTAGTAATCTTGAACCAATTGAGCATTGATATAGAATGGCCCAAAGACATCTGAGAAGTATAGGATGACAGTTTCCACTCCGGACGCAGCGGGAGCTTGCGGAGCAGATAGATATGTGGGTACACCAGCGATGGTGATGCTTTTACCCTTGGCTGTACCGCTGTGTGCGACTGAAGTGAAACAGTGGTCTGTCAATGGGCCCGCGAGTATGGACGACATGGCTCTTGGCAAGGAGAGGAGTCGCAAAGTGGGTAAATCATGGGGTTTCCTTTCGAGCTTGCATCCCACGCGATTCTCGGTGTCTCTCCACGATCCGATATCCAATGTCGGCGTCCCATGCAAAAGCCGATGCTATGTTTTGATGTGGGCATTTTTGCTAAGTACGTCGTCGCCTCCTGGTCTTGATTTCCTTTTTCGTCCCATACTCCCGGGACTCCCGCACAACATATCAACAGGATCTCCTTGGTCATATCGATTATCAATCAGCCATACCTATCAATGCTTACGAGAAATGGTCCATTACCAGTATCGACACCGTCATCAAACCAATAGTAACGACCATCAGAGCGAGCCCTGATTTAGCTGAATTTCGCCAAAGTGTACAGGACAGCGCCGATGAAAAATATCTATACTCACCATTGGTGAGTACCCACTCCGTCAAGCAGCTCAAGCTGACCTTTGTTCATACTACGACATTTCATAGCAAGGCATATTTCGCACGATCGAGAAGTGACAGGATATATACGAACACAGTTTCGGCAGCTGGTGTCAATGTCCGATCACGTCCCCGATGCTGAAAACATGTCCTTTCCCCACAATGATAAGCCTGACTCCTGGCTGAAGTACCTCCGACGTCGGATCCCCTGACTCCCGCCATTGATGTGGGGAGTGACGGTGTCAGGTGGAGGCAGATTTCCGAGTTTATTGAAGTGAAACCCCAAGTCCGGGAAGGTCCCAACGTGATCAAGTCCACAACTGTGAAACAGATCGTGTCGCAGGGTGCTAATTATGCAAGGCTCGTCATGGCCGCATGACCGTTCCAGCTCTACATCCTGTGCGTGTTCATTTATGGCCATAAATTCTCCCTTGCTTGGTACGACCTCCGAGGAGTTATCATTTCCGAAGACTATGACATCCTCGTCAATGTAATCCTTCAGCTCACAACACATATCAGCTCGGACACGACAGGTCGGCTCGCTTGCTTGAAAGACATTCGTACTGCCAGTTCGAGTATCCCTCCTTCCTAGTCAGCGTGGGTGCAGCTGGCGATACGTGTCTGTGGAAGACCAAGGGTCCCCCCATATGGTCTTCTTTGTCTTTACTAGGTCGCAGTACGGTGACGCGGCGAGCCGTAGTGCCTGAGAATAACCCAAAGAAGAAGGACGTTGTTGTTATCTTAAAAACTCTGTGGAGATCGCAAACTTGGGACAGTGAATCCAACGTTTATAGGCGTATCAGTCTTTACCAGGGGTCGCTAAACTCAGTCTTGGGGATGATATCCGTATTCCTGTAGCAAGGGAGACCCACGATCGTATCACGGTCGGCACCCTCCGCTCTCTCATTCTTAATGACAACGCTGGCGTTCTCGACGATCCCGTCCTCCATCGTCTCGTGCTGAAAACTGTGGGACTCCCTTTGTGGGATGCCGACACAACGAAAGATTTCATTTTAGGGTCTCTCGCTGCATTCGTTTCTTCGTTTTCTAGGCTGCTCTTGGCCGTTCCTCTGCACCGCTCGCTGCACAAAAAGAGAAGAAAGCTTTACCACCGAAGAAAGTCCGGGGGTGGAAGGCAGCAGCATCCATTGCATGATGGATTTCTTTGTATCTCTAGTGCCTCCATTGCTATGTTCGTCCATGCCGAAATAAGCACCCCATGCCGCACATTCCTAGTTGGCTGCAAAATTGATGGTACATTTCAACGAAAATGACACCCATACAAATACACTGGTGGTACAGCGACGCGTTATAGTGGTACACGATATGATCTTTCTCCCTTCGATGAACCCAGCATTCTCAAAAAAAACATGGCCTTTTCCTAAACTCCCAAGCTCTTTCCCGCAGGTTGAGCGATCCTGCCTCCACCACCATAACCGCTTTTACCGCCAACATGGTCTTTGGTGGGCCTGCTAGCCTCTGTCTTGCGATAAGCGCTCTCTTGAAGCCTGTTGTCGTCGTGGCTGCCGTGCCCATGGTGTTTTCTCTTCTTTGGAATCTCTTCTTCATTGTGCGGAGGGGCATGTGCTTCCTCCTCGACGTGGCCTGCCGGGCGCGGATAATCAGTGTCTTCGGTTTGATTTGCGCCAACGTTTGCAGCAGCCTCCCTGCATATTGGATCGGTTTCAAGGGTTGATCATTAATGGTTTAAGATCTATTAACACTCACGAGTTGGCACGAGGCCTCGGGCGCGAGGTGACTGAGAGCCGACGGCCGCCCACTCTGACTGCAAGGGATTCATCAGTAAGAATTCAGTGCATGACTATTACCACTCTTGAACGTACTTGCGGGGGAATGCTGAGTGACTGCTGCGTCGGACATGATGAGATATATATCTTGAGGGATGGTGATAGTCAACGTGTGGAGCCTGCGAGTTCACTGTGGTGTAATTAGTCAGCTGACCTAGCCAAGACCCAGTGACCTTGAACACTAAGACCCCTTGCAGACACTGCGCGGTATAACTCGATCACTGAATATATAGGGCAAGATTGTAGCTTTTGGCCTAACAATAAGTTGTCCGAATCAATTGCAAGATACTCGTACAAGTCGAGTCCGTATCATATGAGCCATCGCGGCGACCGCGCTGATTTCAGTTCCGTGGCAGCAAGCTGCAATTGCGCGATGTCACATTGAGCGCGTCAAAAGGTTGTTTTTGCATGTGTCCATAGCATGGGGACGACATAAATGTGAAAATGACATAGAAACCGAGAATGCGCAGAAAATTTACTCTTCCTCCTCCTCCTCGCCACCCTCTTCCCGCTTGGCGGCAGCGGCAGCGCGCTTGCGCTTGACACGGCCAGGGCGTCCGCCTCCGTATGGCGATGTGAGAGCGAAGTCGATGTGCTTCTGGGAGTCAAGACGGACAACGAACGATGGAATGTTGACAATTTGCTTGCCGACGCTATACAATATTCAGAATCACAGTGGTGGAAGATAGCATGCACATACCGAATGTGACGTTGTCTGATCAAAACACGGGCGTGGTGAATGCTCTTTGCGAGGTTGGTCTTGAAGACCTGCGTTTGGAGACGACGTTCCAAGAAGTCCTCCACCTTCAATGCCAACACGTAATCCAGACGCATGCGGGTCTCGTCCAACACACCAATCCGAACGAGCCGACGAATGAGGGCATTACCCTCGAAGAGACGCTTGGGATCCTTGTCATCAAGTTTGAGCAGCTCACGGGCTGCACGACGGATTTTGGAAAGGACGAGACCGATACGCCAGATCTCACGCTTGTTTCGTAGACCATACTCGCCGGCAAGCTGTAGGATGCAAAACATGAGATTTTGCATCTAGGATTCCAGATTAATTATACCTTCAATTCAGCATCGAGACGAGCTGAACCGAATGGGCGACGAGGGACTTTGTATCTGTAGGATTAATGCGATTCGAACAAGGCCATAAATCAGCAAGCTGAAAGCCTTCCACTCAAGTGGATCTTGAAGAATGAGACGCTCACGTCTTGCTGTGATTCCGTGGGGCCCTAAAAAGTTGCTCAACAGTCTATTCATCACGTCTAACGACATTCATACCTGGGCATTTTTCTTGAGGGATGGCCTTGACGGTGTACACCAAATGTTGGTGGCCTAATTAGGATGTAAGCTTCGCCTGTGCCACAACTGTAAAGTACCAAGCAAGCCACCCGGAGACTTCCGGTGCAACAAGCTTTCACATACTCAATATCGACACCGCCGCCGACGACATTGTACGTCTCCCAAATTTCACCCTAGCTCATTGCTGACGTTCTACTCAAGCCTTCAAGATGCCTCACTCATTCGGTTACCGCGCGCGCACGCGCGACATGTTCAAGCGGGCCTTCAAGGGTCTGTCCTTTAATCAAGTCCTTGAAAGATTCGACGATTGACATTGCGTGCAGACCATGGCCCCGTCAAAATGTCTACGTATCTCATTAACTACCGCATTGGTGATATCGTCGATATCAAGGCCAACGCCGCCCAACAAAAGGGTATGCCTCACAAATACTACCACGGGTGCGCTACTTCAAAGTCACATCTGTCCTTGATCATCTAAACATCTTTCAGGCGGACTGGCATTGTCTACAACGTCACTCCCCACGCCGTCGGTGTCATTGTCTACAAGGTTGTAGGCAACCGCTACATCGAGAAGCGGGTGAACCTCCGTGTCGAACACGTGAGGCACTCAAAATGCCGGCAGGAGTTTTTGGACAGGGTAAAGCGCAACCATGATGCACATGCTGCTGCAAAAGAAAAGGGTGGTAAGTGGTCGTGACTTCCCAGTATCCGATGCACCTTATAACCTGCCGTTCAGAACGTGTATCGCTGAAGCGTGTCCATGTTCTTCCTCGGGAAGCACGCACCGTCTCGATCGCCCAAAACACGCCGCAAACGATGACGCCCGTTCCTTACGAGACCACCATCTAATTGGAATTGTGTTCGTGCTGCTCATATGAGATTTCCACTATGCATCGTATACTGCTGTCATACTCCCATGCAATCATAACTTGAACACATCATCACGGACGAATCTTACCAAATCTAACAATCGAGCGAATGCTACACCACATTACTCTGGTTCTTTTTTCGTCGTTCATTTTATTTGGCTGAGTTGCTGGCCAAGATAAGCGCAGTACGCGTAGGTCAACACGGTCAACAAATCCAGTTCATTGCCAGGAAATACTTTGAAACAAAGTCCTAAGTATATGTAAATACCAATGAAGACTATAGATATCTATGGCAAATATCTATGCCTGCACAATCATGTTTTGCCTAAACATAGTGCTAATCGAAGGTTTTGGTATGTATGGTCAGTGCTGTTTTTCGGTGCTCTCGACCGGATCCAGGCACAGGTGGTGGGCGAAGGATGGGTGAAGACGTATGTTGGTCCACGACTGACATGCCAGCATGCTCAAGATACGAACCGTCATCAGATGAGCCGTCCCACATCGGTGTCCTCCATATGTGCACTGTACCGTCATGACTGCCTGTCGCTAACATGAAGGGGTCGTCAGCGGAATGATTCCATGCGACACATGTCAAATCGCCGCCGAACATCTGAGGTCTGATATAGTGGAGCAAAATTGCAGTATCGCGCTCCCAGATATGGATATCGCCCGCTGAGACGGAGGATTCAGAATCTGGGTGTTTGAACAAGTTCTCGGCCGAAACACACCTTTGCCCGCACATAACACTAGCTGATCATCCATACCGCCGAAGTAGCTCGGGCCCACGAAATCCACATGAGCTGTAGGCTCATATGTGTGACGGAGAATAAGCCTAGCGGTTTGTGCATAGGGGTTTTCACGGTCTTTAGTATCCCGAACTAGCTCCATCTTCCACAACTGCGGAGGTGTCTGCAAATATGAAACGGCGTGGATACATAATCTGACGTGTATGGCTGTCAATATACCTTGTACTGGAATGAAATCAACACATTTCCACCCTTTTTGGACACTGCGATGTCACGCACGTCGTTGAAGACGGGTGTTTGACTTTTGAATTCTATCAGCGAAAAGGTTCGGGACATTGAAGGAAACTGACTTTTCAAATGTTCTAGTCTCTATATTAAAAACTGCGGTAGGTGGAGTCAAAGGGCCGCCAGCGGATACGCATATCACTTACCTACTATACACTTCTCAACCCTAGTAGTGCGGCTTGGATGCATCCCGTTGGGTGCCGCGAGCAGTGGACCTACACCTAGCAACCGCTGACCATCTGGAGTCACAGCCACATTGTGCAACTGGATGCCACCGAAATAGTAAGAATCAAGAACCTTGGAAGAAATTCAGTCGAAATTCCTTTGGCGCAGAATGATCTAGTCACCCTTCCTTTAATGTCCTGGTGATGGATCCATGAGTAACCAGAGGGTACAGATGATAACAGCTGCACTGACCAGTTTGAGGACTCTGCTACCTTCAACGGAAAAGAATTGTGCTATTGTAGGAAAGCATCAGTAACATGCAATTAGGCAGAAAGGATGAAACCAATCACTTTCGTTCGCAGGCAGCCATACAACGGATGACACAGAGTGCGGACGTTCAATCGTTTTCTTACAGAATCCATCCTCTGTCCAAACCTTGATTCCGCGGGGTGATCTTGTCAAGAGAAGGGTACTAGAATCGGACCTGTCCGTTCACGTTTGATGTTTAGAAACTGAAGAATATGCAGTGCGCCACATACCATGCAACCTGACCGATGAAGCCTCGCACGTGCACCAGAATGGCATGAATTGAAAAAGCATCCTAGGCAGGAACAGTGTAAACATCGAGTATGGAAAAGCGGCACTTCATATGCTTACGTCAACACGAAAGATGACGGAGGATCGATCCCAACTTAATGCTTCACCTCAGCACGAGAAGCTCCGATGAACTTGTCACAACGCACCTTGACGTAGCTAAATACTTGCCACTCGGGGAGAACTGTAAATGCCGGATAAGGGCAGTGTGTACGGAGAGGTCCTGCACAGGTTCTAGGGTTTTAAGTTTCGGGATTAAAGTGGTTCGCGGTCCTCGAATGGCGTCCAAATCCACGGACGAGGGCCGGGTGGGAGACATCCCCATGGCAGAGTTCCAGTCGAAGGATGGAATCCTTTGTGGCATCAAGGGTCTCCCCGCTTTCTGTTGTTGCATTACGATGACAGAACGCACAGCTCCTTTGAAGCGCTGACGGGCGATGGCTGGGCGAGACGGCTTGCTATCCTCAGTCGCAAGCCCTTTTATCGAAGTGGGATGCTCAGTAAAAGCCGAGCATACGGATGTAGAGGTGTCGTGGTGGTGAGAAAGATCATCCATCGGCGGGCCCTCATGTGTGGTGGGAAGTGTATGGTTCCTACGTCCAATCCGGGTAATCATGTCGAAGAACTGGAAAGACACTCGTTTTAACAGGCCGCTGATAGCGAAGATGCACCAGTGAATGACATTCCGCATTGCCACGACTAGACAATGGTGGAGCATGCGGTGGGTTGCTTCATTGATTGCATCATCCAGCCAGATCTGACCATGGTAGCGAACAAATACCCAACGCTCCGAGACGAACCAAGCCGAAACAACAGCCAGGCCGAAGGAGGTGACTGCCTATGATTCGGGTCAGGTGCATTTCAAAGCGACTGGAACTATTCATGGACTTGCCGTGAAAACAGTGGTGATCGTGGATGTGACGAATCCCTGGGTAGACATTATGTCTTGGAAATCCTTTCTGCAATAGAATAAGACCCATACCTGTTTTGTAGTATATGTGAACAGCATCAACCCCACGGAAAAGCATGCCACAGACATCACGAGAAACACTAAAGGCGACCGTTTGATCCATATCAACACCCACCAAGGTACCCTATGGCCTGGAGAGCGACTAAGGACTGTCATTTGACCGAACACAAGCGGCACACGGAGCAAACTTACTATATCGCTTGCTTCCAGGTGAGACCAAGGAGACTGTTCACAGCGGCTGCTATACTGAAAACCAATGAAGAGAACCAGAACGCATTGACAGAAGTTTCCAGCACGCCGTCCGTCAACCGGCATGATGACTGTAAGGTCGTCGCCGTCACAATTGAAAAGAATGTCGCGACTGTCGATAAATTTAGCAAGTTTGATGCTGCATGATGCTGGGCAAATCGAATCGTCGGAACACCTGGAAGAGAAGGTAAATATGAAATTTGTAAGGAGAGACTGGTTGTATACCAATTTCGATAAACATGGAGAGATTGACTGTGATGTTGTTAACGTGTTCCCCAATCTCCGATGTCAAATCATGGATATAGCGCTGCACCGCTGGATACCGAAATTGACCTGAAACTAGTCTGCATGATTCTCGTATAGATCAGCCGGAGGCACACTACCTTTGTACTCCTGAAGACACGAAGCCCAATACTGGACAACACGGTAAACAAAGAGGTCGACTGCGTATCTAGCCAAAAAATTACCTTTAGATCGCATTCGAAAGCACGCATTGACCTATTGACGGCATCGTCTGTAAACTCCGGGAACTCGTTCAGGCAATTCAGAAACGTTACGACGTCTTCTGCGAAACCAGCAAATTGGTCGGGAAAACTTTCAGGATCAGGGTGGGCCTTGGACAAAGGTTGATTATCTGTGCGCCGTCGCTCGGTCCACTCGTGAATAATCGGCGCTTCTCGAGGTTGACGTGAAATCTTTCGAGGAAACAAAGTAGCTGCATTCTCGCGGAACAGAAATAGCAACTTCGCAAGGCGCTCTCGTAGTCGAAAACCAGAGGATAAGATTCCAACGGAACTGCCAAGCTGGCGAGCAGCATTGGCAAAGTTGCGCAGCTATATTGAAAATAAGTGTCAAAGTATAAAGTGTACCTAATCATATTCCACCTCTTTGTCAAGATTTTCCATTCGCCTGTAAAGATCGCTCAGTGTAAAAAGACGAAAGTACGAAGGCGCTCTCACTTCTCAAATTTGTTGAATGATTCCGATCCTGCGATTTGCAATTTCTCATCTATCGTCGCTGAACGGGCATATGAGACCAAAACTGTGTGCTGCACTGGCCAACACTCACGAGCGTCATGCTCAAAGGCGGGAGGAAGGTTGACATCTAAAAGTGTACTATTAGCAGTGCATGATGGCCAGCGGGGGTGACTAACCGTTATCCAGAGAAGACTCGTTACTGAGTTCGCTCAAGACATTCAAGAGACTGATGATAGTCTGATTCCGTCTCGAGTCTCCATACGCTTCACCTCGAGGGTAGGAGTTGGGTAAACTTGAAATACTTGAGGCTGTGTCATGGAAAGAACGAGCTGCATGAGCTACCCCGATGCGTTAAATCCGAGTGAGAATGATTTTGATCTATTTCCTTGGAAAACATACCACGTAACATAGTGAGCCGGCACTGTGGGTTCGTTGCGTCCCTAGGACAAAAAGGTGGAAGGATTGGATAATCTAGTCCTGACACCGGGGAGGAAGAAGAAGCGAGTGAAATAAGGTCCTTTAAATACACCCCACACGGCAGAGCAGCCTTACAGACAAGAACCACTCGTAAAAGTCGTAATGAAATTATTCATTCACTCAGCCTATCTCCGGACTGAAGAATGGTTGGAGAGGGTTTAAGACGACGGCATGTTATCGCTAAAAAAACTCAGCGATTGGAAGCGTGATGGCCTTGCGGATTGAATACAGGGCAGTGACAAACCCTGACGTCAACGTGGGCTGATCTCTGCAATCAGAGTGTCGTCAATGCTGATACGGAGTAAATCAATGGATGCAGGGTGAATCATGCTCAAACACATAAATGTGGGCCGGGAGGGAAGCCCTGGCAAGACCACTTGTGGACAAGTTTCAAGGCCAAGCGATGTGCACTGCAAAAGTACTGATGCCGATCAGAGGTGTGGAAGCAACGTTTTCAGGAGTGAAGTAAATTAGGTGAATGAGTGCCAAAACTGCCAGTGAAAAGACGCTTAGGGCATCACGATGGACGCAGAGCGGTAAAGCGTTTGTTGGTATTACGTAGGTGGCTGTTATTACCGTATTGAACTTCATTCTTTGCTTTGTATTACATACAATAGTAGGCTCTAGGAAACGAGTACTGGATGAATACAGCCCAAGTCCGAAGCGGATAGACTCCTCAGGCTTGACTTGAGTATCGGTGATTCAGTATGTACTTTATTTTCAGAAACCCCGCAGTGGTCAGCGCTCTGAGATGAATCCCGCAGCATGTGCATTTGACTGAATCACTCGCGGAAGTTCAACCAGACGCGGAACATTATGATGGCTCTAGCCTTATGTGGTTCGATACCAATTTCTCGCAGAGAATTATGATGGCTAAGTCAACTGGCTTCAGGTGTAGGGATGAGGTCACAGTGGAGTCCCACGAGTCACGAGTGGTCCAGGTAGAAGGAATGACAGCCTTCCTTCTATCATGGCCCGACTACAGGTCAGCAGTCGTTTCCCGTTCTTATGAGATCATTATTGACTACGGGAGCACTTTCTGATCCGCAAATCTGTCATTTTGGAGATCTGCTCTGAAATTCTGCCACGTAACAGATAGTTGCCTCGCGATTGAGACGAGCTGAACGAGGATCCCGTTCTGAATGGTCATGATCCAAGACTTGTGTCATTTAACATGGGGAGCTCCCTTTTTGTTCGCGGTCAGTTTCGTCAGTTTCATTGTAAAACTCTATAATATCCTCGCTGTCTCTTCAACCCGCCCACTCATGACTACGTGACACGTGTGTAGTAGCCAGGAGTCCACTGTGGTGATCGAATGAGGGAGTCCTCAAGTAAGTTTTCCCGTCATCCCCACGCAATACTTACGCATTTATTGCCAGATGACGCCACACGCCCACATGATTTCGGAAGGCATCCCTCAGCCTTGCAAGCCCCTATGGGCCTATCGACGATTCCTTAGCCATGCTTTTTGTTCAACATGTGGTACAACTGTCCTTATGTAAATAGCTACGGATATAGCCACAAGTGTTACACCGACACAGGTGACTACTTCGAAGGCGATGCTGAATGTTTACACCGCTCAGAATCCGCCGGGCGCCGAGCCTGAAGCGCCCGCAGTAACCTTCCTCGACTGGAGGCACGTGCTGCAGCCTGTGAATGTAACATAATCCGTCAAAGGCACAGAGTACCACGTCAAAGTAACAGGGCAGCTGTACGTGGCGTCTACAGCATCGCGCCCGAGAGTACTACTTAGAAGGATGCCAGAATCAGGACGGCTTTTTGTTTGATACCTCCCTCGCTACGCTAACCGTGATCATGCAGCGACTTTATTTGTTGACCCGCGTGCGGCGGCACCCAATGATATCTGCGCGAGGACTTACTCCGGCGCAAATTGGACGCGTCAGGGCTAGCAAGCCCGATGTTCGATTGCATTCTGCGCACTCGCGACAGGCGCCACAAACAGACAATAACTCTTTCCTCCCACTAGGCGAAAGGGGTACGTGGAGCAAATTAGACCCTTCACTAGTCGTCGACATTGCGTTGAAGACCCTGATAGGGCTGGGCGTCAGTAAGTGCACTCTCAGCCGATTCGTACATAAATCAACTTCTTCTAGTTTTTATCGGGGGGAGTTTATATGTGTTTTGGTACAAACATAACGTCCTTTCAAAGGTGAGGATAAACGATGGATCACACAGGCAAACATATATAATGGGGCGGTCTCACCAGATTGAAGCAGCATTCAACGAAACGTGGGATGATGCAGCCCTTGTGCAACTAATCAAGCAGGAGCTATCGCGGTTTGATCTTCTCACACCTGACCTGGAGCACGCTGGCTTGCAACGCTTGGCCGCAAAGCTCTCCGAAGTACATCCACGGCGGCAGGAACAAGACTTCATCGATTCCATTGTGAAGGGAGAGACGGCAGGTTCGTACTTTCTTCTCGTCGGACCAAAGGTGAGATGCTTGCTTGCTTTACCTGACGCGCTAGCGTGGTCTGAAGATATCTTTTATGATGCAGGGGGCGGGGAAGTCTGGAATGGTATTTGACGCGATGTTGAACATACGCAACAAAGGGGCGGTATTTCTTGAGGCCCATCCCGACCTCGAGGTGTTTCGTTTGCGCCTAGGAAATGCTTTAAACTATGAATTTAGCGAGGATATGCAGGCGGGACTGTTTCAGAGACCGGACCCTCGATCCGGTATGAATCATCTATTGACGCTTTCGGCGTTATAACTAATACTGGTTTACAGGCGGTGCCGCGATGGATATTGAACGTGGTGTGTATTCAAAGAAGCCACGAGTCTGGATTCGGATTTGACCTGGCAATCCAGCGCTAGATAAACTATATGAAGTTGCTATGCGAAGTGGACGCCGTCGTCCGCTCGTTCTCGTCATCACCAAAATTCAGAATTTTCATAACAACGACCAAGGCCGAAATCTTCTTCTACAGATCCAACAGTACGCTGAACGCTGGGCCATAAGAGGTAGCGTGCTCGTACCATGTACCTCGGCAACCTTTCTCAATTTTATCTAGGCATTGTTACTGTTGTATTCACTACGTGAGCCACCCTGCCTGACTTTGCGCAGCAATATCTTATGAGCATTTTAGGGATGATGTATGGCCGTATACGTTATTGCGTGAGTCACAAGAAAAATAACTCGCAAGCCCATTGTTGACTTTTTGGCAGGCAAAGCAGCAACTTTGATGGAAGTCAGTGATGCAGCTGTGTAATAACGTAATAACATACTCATGCTCACTTTGGTAATTATTTAGGTGCGCTCTGTCCAAGATCTGGACTGGGAGATGTCAAGGCGCACTCTGTTGTGCAGACGGCCAGACGCTGAAAATGTCGACAGTGTTGTGCATGTTGTGGGAGGACGTCAATCCTACCTCAATAAGGTATCCAGGGCCGAAGAGATGCTGCAAGCTGCGGAGGACCTCCTGCGCTTGGAGAAGGCGTGGCTTGAGAGCTGCCTCGGACTGATACCAGACTGCGACAATGATGAGGAAGTTGTCATTCAGGTGTGTTTGGTGATCATGATGGTTGCGGACCTTTTTGAAATCAGCGTCGACAGCAAAAATGGAGCCTACACTGCTGGACTTTGCTCCGAGAGTTTATACGGCTATACAGAGCCAAGCAGAAGGAATCGGGGGACTGTTGGGATCCATTAAAACTCCCCGTTATCCCAGCGGTATGCTGTTTATTTTGTTTTCTGAGAACCATGCTTCATGTGATTCTGACACGTCTGCAGTGGCGATGTCAGCAGATCATGACACGGCCCGATTATTTGGACGGTAAGATGAATTTCATTTAACTCACTCACTCACTCTCGAGCCTCTCAATTTAGAGCTTGACAGATTGGACGTGGTCTATATTGACGTTAGTGACGCAGTATGTCTTGTGACGGACCTTTCTCACGTCATACATCTCAGATGAATTCAAACGTGCAGCCCGACTCGATGTTAGTCTTCCGCGCCGCTTTAGACATCGTTGAGAAGGAAGGCTTCGACGAGCTCTTAGAAGATGTCCGCTGCAGAATAAAAGAGATAGAGAACCTGCGGCGATGAAGGATTTTCGCGGAACATGTTTGAGCTGTGTTGTGTGCTATAATTATTGCTTCTATGATACTACTGATCCAGACTAATTCGTTATTGGAAAACATATTTCCAGTGAACCAGACGGAGGCAAGCCCGGTGATTTTGCTTGTTTCATGTACTTTACTCTTTTCTGGATTTTGACCTCCGTGAAGCTTTCCGCTGTGGTTTTGATCGAACAACTCCGAAATTCTCTAGTGGAGATCGGCGCACATGTCAGCATTTGCTTCCCTATTTCTAGGCATTCCTTGGGACAGGGCTTACACTTGCAAAATACACATCCTATGTGTATAGCTCGTGCACTCTTTTTGACTTGTTTCGATCTGCCATAAAACTGGAAGAGAAAAGACCAATCAATGGTTTCTTTTGATCGGTGACGTTTATGGTGATTTCTGTACATCTCATCTTCAATAAAGTTTCAGGGCTAATATGCACTACTAATTATAATAACTCATCGCGCACGTTCACTATTAACTGTGTGCCACCGTAGGTGGAGCTCATAATTCGTCCATCAAGCTTTTGGCACTTCTATTCTATTCGCAGGGGTGAGCATCAATTGCACGATACAGAGCTCTCTTGTCATGGAGCAGCTCGAAGCCCAGATAACTACTATCCATCATGGTTTGAAGTGGGTTGAACTTGCAGAAAAATCACTAGCTGATCAGTATTTTCCAGCCCTGGGGTTCTGATGGCAAGAAATTAGAAATTTACAAATATGGATGCGCATAAAGTGCCTGAATGAGTACTACCACTACATCCGCTGTCTTTGTGCTAATTTCTTGTCCGTATATCGGAAATGGTCACCAACTGTCTACCCTTCATATATGAATCTTTGCTGTTGCAGGCTTTTCCGCCCCCTCCTTCATTCATTCCCTTCAATCATGTCTAGTTTGCCAGCAATGTATGGCGCTGTTCTTCTGGGTGGATTTTTTGCTTCTGTGTATGTAGCGCTCAGCCTGGCTCAACCTACGGATTCTGACTGGCACATGATCGGATTTTGGATCACACCAACAGATTATCTGGGATCATAACGGCACAGACATTTACTTATATTAAGCGCTACCCCACTGATACACACATCACAAAATCGATTGTGAGTATGGCCCCTTAGTCTGTTCTAGAGTATGCACACTGACTGTTTATATTCCGACACGGGACAGGTTGCTGTGACTTGGTCTGTTTCGTCGCTTTTCTGTCCCTTCCAAAATGTTCAGTATAGCATCTTGTTCAGGGTATTAGACTCCATCCATACCTGTCTCGTGTGTACGGCATCATGGATATTTATGATACAGTGGTTCGGTGATGAAGGCAAGATAGACTACATACCTGCGTCCGTGTTCTTTCATTCATTGGTCCGCTTAATCCCTAATTTTTTTTGGCTCGTCATTCAGTCCATTAGCAATATCCATTGCGCTGACAGTGAGTTAAATATTTCGTCACGCGTTATTATAATCTCACAAAACCAGGCTTTCCTTACTTTGATTGTGCACTGGTACGCTACTATTGTCCTGTATACATCTTGTAGGCCAACACCATTTCAGTTTCTTTGCGCATCGAATTCATAAGCGTAAGCCTCGATACTATGGGACCCTGTCACTTACTCAGCGAACTTCAGTAACCCATAACGATTGGCGGATCAGTGTTCCTATTGTAAGCTTCACTCTTCGATGCTCAGAATGATATGGCTGATCGCGCTGCAGGTTGTATTCGCTTTCCTGCGATTGGGTAAGTCGACCCGAGGCTTTTATGTGCTCTTGCTCACTAGGCTATATCGTCAAGTTGCTGCACTTAGTGAGTTCCCTTGCATACGGACCCGAGTTCACTGTTTAATCCCTCTGCGTATTAGTTACCACCATTGAGATGTGGGTTCTTTTGCTGTACTCCCTTACATAGAAACGAGACCGAGTAATATTCAGGATCGAACTGCAGACAATGGCTGCATTCAGACACAACGTCGAAGTAAGCTCTCCTCTTTTGTGCCCTGGGCCTTTCGATAATCTCTGTATTCTCCCTACTAGTGGGTGTTTACCGCGGGTCTCTCATTCTCATGTGTAGTGGACGTCCTCGTTACTGCGAGTCTGTGCTTCACGCTGCGCAGAAGTCGTAGCTCGTATTCGAAGTGAGTCGCATGGCATTCGGCGACCTAGACACAAAGCTCACGCACGCGAGCAGCATGGATCGTATAATTAACTCCATTATCTTGTATACATTGGAGAACAATGCGCTCACGAGGTGCATGACTCTCGATTCGTCCATGATTGTCCATTCATGTATTGTCTGTTGTGCATAGTGCCGCCACCATTATCTCGATGATATGTGTAAGTGAAGTCATCCACTCTGACGTCCCCATCTCCTGCTTGATACTGAATGATGGTAGTGGGTGACCATGCACAACCTCGTTTTCCTTGGGGTTCATTTTGTACTTAGCAAACGTGGGTGTTTTACGGCCCATCTGTTTTCTGTGGCTGAAAACGTTTTTATTCAGTTTACGCCAACTCTTTGCTAGCAACGTGAGCAGCGCGGTCCTGTTGAGAACGAAGTTTGACTATGTGTTCTAGCTTGAATTCCCGTAAACAACTTCAAGAAGAACGCTCGCGCGGAGCCCTTTCAAACGAGCTTCCGGTTGCTTTTCCCGGTCGGTACCAGTCCAAGTATTCGGTAATTTTCTTTCTTACAACAGCATGACTGTATGCTAACACTACTGTGAAAGAAACGTTTGGATCCTGGAAATAAGGTAATGTCTCAGAGTAGTCGTGAACTTTAGGCGAGACTAACTTTATTTCCAGTTGGAAATCAATGTAGAACGGACTATCGAGTTGACGCAGTCAACGGCTTTGTGAAACGAAGTCCGCATATCCCTTCGGAAAGTCTACCCCCAACAGCTGATCCGAACCACATTACATCCAATGCAACTTAGTGATTATCTCACCGCCGCTTCCTCTTCGTGAGTGCTGCGCGAGATCTCCTCGGTTTCTCCTTACCTCTTGGTCAAAGTCCAATCTTCCATCGCAATTGCGTCCGTCCACACGACAAGTAAATCACCCCATATTCACGTATCCTCTGCGTTTGCACGTGTGTCAATAGTCATTTGTCTCTGCGTTCGTACAATTCGGACTCGGGGGCCGTCGAGAACTACATTTTAGCACCACGCAGATATCAGGAATATTGTGTTGCATTCTTGCAGATCGGTGCATTGGTATACTTATTCACACGAGTTCCTCTGATGATCCGGCTTCAGACTAGGATCATCCTTTTCGAGGAGTCACGATCATACTGCAATGTAATGCAGTGATTGAAATGACACAAGTCCTTACATGCAGGGCAGCCCTTGAGCTAATGTACGAACACCCAAGCAAATGCGAGTCCTCGGAGCCGGACTACGTAGTGGTGTAAATGAAAATTTGGTGGATCAAAAACAAAATTTGGTGCTTGTCCTTACAGCACCAACTTGCGTTTTGGACGATTATAAAAAACCGGGCCATCAACGTCTCTCAGAAAACAACGTTCTGTTGCTATACTTTATGAAACGTTTGGCCAAACCCCACCCGTGACTGGTTGACCAGTGGGTGCCGAGTTTATCGGGGGCAACCTTGAGTTACACAATCAACGTTAACATGATCAAAGAAGAGTGCTCTTTTTGGCAAAAGTAGTCCAAGGAACATAATGGGCGTCAAAGCAGGCATGGCCTTCAGACCGTGACTGCTGGCCAGCCTTTCAATGGTAGTGAGAAATGCAAAACCGTCAACTTGAAGTGAGTTTGAACAGATTCTACTAGCCTTAGTCTGTCATGAAGCTTGAATCCCATCGCGAAAAGCTGCTTAACAAATGGGCCACGTTAATTTTAATGTATTGCCGACATGTTAATTAGGGCGCCGTAATAGCTGTAACAGCGGATCATCATCACCCTGTCAGAAACAAGCTCAGCGCTCTGAATCCAGCCTGATCCAGCCCAACCTAGAACAAAAAAACACGGCAGTTACGCAAATGGACAGGTAAGATTTCAAATTTGCAAGTATTCAGGTCTCCTCCGATTCATTTTTGCTGGGGCCTACATATGCCGTTGAATAGTATCTTTTGGAATACTGGGCCTCATGATCACGTTAAACCTTCTTAAACCCGTGCTGTTCGCGTGTGTTCAACCTCAGCTTGTCTGTTGTCTTTTTTCTCCCGCTCGCGATTTCTTCATATCTTGTGCCGCCTTGTATCGTTTCCGTATTTCAGTCATTCTTCTTAGACACAGGCTTTCTGTGCAACATGGCTAGCGTACCTGCAACGTACGGCGCGATCCTTGTCGGTGGTTTTTTGGCCGCTGCGTAAGTCGGAACTATATCCTTTCTACTACTAGTCCTGATGGGCTTCTTGCCACATCTCAGACTTTCAGGGATCGTTACAGCACAGTCATTCATTTACATCAAGTTATACCCCACAGATCTAGCCTGGAGGAAGGCCATCGTGAGTGACTATAATCATGGATGCTTCGCTGAACCTTCGACGACTGGTGTTCTGCGGGAAGGTTGCCGTAATATGGTTGGTACCCTCAGCGAATGTGACTTACAAGTACTAAGTTACTGCACGTCCAGGATCTTGGACAGTTGTCATACCGCACTGGTTTGTGCATCGATATGGATTTATCTAGTAATGAACTTTGGCGATACATCGAAGATAAATGCTATACCTGAGTACGTCCTTCCTTATGGCAATTGTCTGTTCTCTGTTTGACCACGTCGTGCAGGACCGTGGCGGTGCGTAAATTCAGTTCAAGTCAACACATGATCTGATTTTAGTCTTGTGTCAGATGACAATAGCACTGACTGTGAGTCTTAGACTCTTGTCATTCTCAAACATGATCAAAGTTTCTGATTAATTTTGTAGGCGATATTAACGTTCATTGTCCACTGGTAAGTCTTTTTGGCGATACATGGCCAGAGACTCAGGCCAAACCGTGCAGCTTTTTCGCCCATCGCATACATAAACGTAAGCTCTCCGATCGATTGTTATATTAAGCACATACCACGTTCTGTTGCAGTAAGCCGTTGTGATTGGCGCATCACCGCCCCTATCGTAAGTCTTGTCCTGTTAAAATCGGATGAGGGCTGAACGCCCTTCGCCGTAGTTGGTCTTTGCATTTCTGCGGTTATGTGAGTCGCCTCGCTCTTCTTCAGGCCTCTTGGAATTAAGGGCTGCTTTTAGGTTCTGCCTCTGGTAGGTCAGCATTCTTGGCCACGATGCGACGCGCTGATCTATCTTTGCCGCCGTAGTAACGACGGCCGAAATGTAAGTGCGTGTTATGTAGTGCTGCACAACAATCATAACGGTGCATAGGATTCATCTGAAGACCTTCTCCGAGTTCAAACGGGAGTTTCGAGTAAGTCCCACATTTTATGTCACAGTACCATGTAACATTATGGACATGTAGTGGGTTTTCACGCTGGGTCTCGCACTGTCATCTCTCGTTGACGTTCTCATTGCGATATTCCTTTGTTACTCGCTGCGAGCTACCCGCAAAGCTTCTTCGAGGTGAGTTCACGCTCCATGCATATTTACAAAGGCTTACACGCGCAGTATGGACTATGTTATAAATTCCGTCATCTTGTATACACTCGAGAATAATTCTCTCACCAGGTAATGCCGAAGCTTGGTCAAATCGAGATTCTCGGTTGCTCACTATTTCTACCAGCGCCGCAACTGTCATCTCCATGATTTGCGTGAGCCTAATAGTCACTCTTTTCCTGTTGTATCCCTCATCCGCGCTTACCCTACAGTGGCTTGTAATGCCCACCAACCTCATTTTCATGGGGCTGCATTTTGTCATTAGTAAACGTATGTTCCCCTCGAGTTATCTTGACGAAATGATAATGACTGATTTACGTTTTGACCTATAGTGTATGCAAACTCCCTGTTGGCCACGTACGTATACTATAAACCTGTTGTATATGTACATATCTGATATTCGCCTTGGTCAGATTGAACGCTCGGAAGCAACTCCGGCAAGAGCGAGCCCAGAGAGGCTTGTCGGGAGAACTCCCTTTGGCATTCCCGGGCTTTGCAAATCGCTTCCGCTCAAACCACTGTGACTCTGTGAGTGGCCAGAAAATAAATGATTGATCTGATGGCTCATTTTTGCTGCAGTCGCGGATGGATCCCATTGGAACCAAGGTCTAGCTTTACACCTTGACCATAAGATTTATCTGACTTTTACTACAGCTGGAAATCAACGTCGAAAAAACCGTGGAGTATGAGGTAGATGCAGACACCATGACTCGTCACTCTCCATCTCCTTCGTCGACCTCTCCCAAAGCTTCCTGCCATCCATCTGAAGTGATCTCACAGATGGCTTAGTTCACAACCTCCTAGACCCTTTTGATCCTATTGTCGCACCGTGAATCTTCTTTGATATTTATTCATCTCTGACTCGGATTGTCAATCATTTCCACACCTGTCTTTATCGAAAGCCTGTACTATCTTCCTTGCTATGTAGCAACACGCATCGCCCCACATCTAATAGTATCTCTGCGTTGTCTCAAATCACTCGGGCTTGCTAAATTTAGTATGTACCCGCGGAATGCTGTTGTCCGGCAAGCCGGCTGACTGTGCGACGCGCGTCACCTGTCAGCGTCGTCGACTCAAGTACTGATCTGTCCCACAAGTTCTTTCCAAAGTACCATCATGTCTTTATCCATCGTTTTGCCCCCCGGGTAAGTCCCTTCGCGCTCAGCAGAAAGGTGTCTTACGTCACTGTTTTCAAGTTTCGGGTATGTAGCAGCTGGACTGGTATCCACCGCTTGGGTTCTTGGCTGGCAGGCACTAGTCGTTAGCAGCCATAGATCAAAATCTGGGATCAAGTACCCTCAGTGTGCGTGCCGTTGTTGCTACTAAGTAATGTCGGAATGCTCAACAGGGGTGTTTTACAGTGTATGCCGAGAAAGCAGAAGCTGATGCTTCTAAAGAAGCCTTCCTTTATAACTGCGCTCAACGTAAATCGTCATTCACCGAATTTATGATGGTCCTGTTCATACTCACGATGATTCTTAGGCGCCCACCAAAACACAATTGAGCACATGCCTCTTATTATTGTGACGTGAGTGTTCTGCTGGATGCCTGTGTGGCTTCTCTCATCCGTCTGTGGCTGGTTTAGCACTTTGGCGACTTCAATGAAGCATCCTGTCTTTGCTGGGTATGCATGTGGTTCATGGGCACTGTCTCGTGTTCTGTATACTCTAGGGTACATCACTGGAGATCCAGTCAAGGTATGTGGGACTTGATCCATTTACATAAGTAACTGCTCATGATGTCCGTGTAGCGTAATACACGCGGTGGCATACTTGGTGAATTTCTTGTTGTTGGTATGTACATCCCATCATCCCAAATAGTATCACCGTGTTGATGTAGCGGCCCCGTTAGGACTTCTCCTCAGCTCCACGTACACTGCATTTGAACTTTTACGCTCATCTGCTTGAAGCGTTCTCGTTGCAAGATTCAATATTTATTCTAGATACATCTGATATGACGAGTTGTGATCGGAGACATACACTTGATGTATAACTTTTTCAGTAATACACGGACTTGATCAAAACGAGCTGCAGAACGTTGGAACTAGTTCATGATGATCAAATATCGGTTCGCACGAAGAGCGAAAATAGCTTGAGCTAAGATAAGATTACCGTCATCGTAAACTGAGAGCCACAACCCTTTTAGACAGTTCCACGACCTAGGCAACTGCGAATCGTTCGTTTCATGGGTTTATCGCTCCACTAACTCAGTTTATACTCTGCAGTCTTTCTGCAGGTATGAACCCCAATTTCCCCACCGTGACAATCGATGTCGTGCGTACCCTCTCTTTCTCTCCTTGCCAAAACCTCCGATGCGATACTAGCCCAGATCCTCGACAGACACAGCGCCAAAGAAGTTCTCACCGCAATTCTTCACTCAATACTTTTCCATAGACTGTTTGGCACTGTGAAGCCTCAGACATTTGAGGTGCTTGATGTCACCATGGTGAGTTTTCTAGGTTTCACACTGCTCGACCGGGAGCACCAAGTCGTCGTTACAGCCAGGTGTTTCGGATCCTGAGATGGAGCAACTCGTGACCGAGAAAGTGGATATCTTTTGGAAGGGCATCGAAAGTGGAGCGAACAAGCGTGGTCAAGTGAGTTTTTTTTCTATCTATCGTGCACGTTCCCTATTCATCTCGTTCTTTATTCAGATGATAGTAACATTTTCGGAGAAAAGGGCAAAGAAGTCCTGGTTTCAGGTATACGTCGGGGAGGAGGAAGTGCCATGGGAACAATGGTGTTTTCTTTGGTGATTTCTGTTGAACGGAGCGGCTGACATTTATGTATGACAGGATTGTGAATGCGGAGATGCGACAACCCAAGTCAGAAGGTGAGGATTTCTCCATCTCACACGATTTTTTGTCGTAACATTCCGGATGACAGACCGGCAAGAATTCAATGCGAATCTCGCGTCGACGCTTCTGAAGGCTTTGAACGTGATGCTCACACATACCTCGTCGGAGCGCGGGCGCACGGCAGTTCCTCTCATTACGAATGCGACGGGGATATCTCCTTTTCCAATCAAGATTGCAGTTAAAGTTGGCGGGGTTGAGCTTGGTTAGTGTGTACAGCTTCCGTGTTGTGCAGATTCTGCAGAAGGATGTTGTAGATGCGATAAGCACAAGATGTATGTTTAAGACCTTGCATTGATTTTTTGCTCGATTTACTGGCTTTACTTATCTCTGATATTCGTTCATGGCTACAACACGTGTCCGAAGGCAGCCCTCTACATTTCTAGACACCGTGTACTAGCATCATCATACAAGGGCCGGACGCGGAACCGGAGGGTGTCTAGCGCTCGATTTCGTCCACCGACACTTGGCATTCACATTTCAAGGTGTGCTCAGTACGTGTACTTTTAAGATCTGACACGAAGTACTGATTTTATCTACCTACCAGCGGTTCGTATGGAAGTTTACAATTCCTCTTACACTGGCATTGAAGCGTTCATCTGACAGTCTGATGGTTTGAAGTGACGCTTGAAGCTTGGATATGAATCGTGATGCTACCCAAGACAGACAACAGGGATGCACCGAGTGATGCGAAATTGTTAACGTTCACGAAAAGCGGTCCTCAGATGTCCACCAAGAAGATTATCACTTTTTGTGTGGCAGCACTGGCAGGAGGATCAGAAATATATGTTTGGATGTCACCAATTAAGACCATCGATGTGACCAATAGGTGTGCATGTGCCTGTGTGTTTCACAATGTTCAAGCAGGGGCAGAGGCGAGCATTGGAAATCGTTGCATAATGATGATAAGTAGTAGTGCAGTCAACTAAATAAGTATCGTGTAAGTCACGTGAGGCCATGATCCAAAAATCTGGTGTTTGGAATATGTCCCCATACTTAATGCCTAAAGGCTACGCTCAGGCTGCCTTAATGTACCCATGACGCAGTTCAGTAATCTACAAGATCTTCAGAACGTTATGGCTAAAGAGCCCAGAAGATTTCCCAATGGTCAAAATGCCAAAGATTGTGCGACATGCTCCTGCTTTTTACACTCGAGCAAGTTGCATTGATGTCATAGTCATCCCGAGCTGGCAAAAATGTATTGTGTGCAGACCAAATGATATACATCCGTACCACGGGGAACTTCACCAAAGTGTCTTTTACTTCAGTACATTGAAACCTCCTTCCTCAATCCTCTCAGTTTCAGTTTGTATTTAGCTTCATGAACCTGTGCGCATTAAATTTGTCGTCGATCCATCTAAGTGCAAAAGCCCGCGAAGCAAATTGTGCTAGTGTGCTAGTGTGCTTGCAAAATCGTCTGTCCTCAACAATGCCAAGTATTCCCATGTGAAAGCGGTCAGCAGATTTACGAAGATGTATGCCATGCTCTACAATATATCGCTTTAAATACCCTGATCATTTGTTCACCGGTTAACTGATGAGACGTACCTGCAATTGCACCTGGAAAAGTTCTCCTCCAAAGGCGGCCTGCATTTGTGCGAGAGCCGCAGGGTCGAACATGCCGAATGGGTTAGTGCCGGCACCTGTACCAGTCCCCACGCTTGCTGGTGGGACGGGAGGGAAAAATGCTGCGAAAGGATTTGGGGCCGGTTGGCTGCCTGTGGGGGAGGTAGTTGGGTTGGAGGAGGCAGATGGTGCAGGTGCTGTAGATGGAGCACCTGGTGCCGGGAACGCGGTGCCGCCACCTGCGCCAGGGAAGCCGAATGCTCCACCGAATGGACTGGTACCTGCGCATGCACCCCCACCCGCACCTTGGAATGCCGATGCCATCTGTAGCATCGAACGGAGGGATTCGGGATTCGATCTAACGCAGATCAGTATGCATCTCTAGTAGTGGTAGACAAAACGACGTACATCATCTCCCTGAACCTCTCGCTCTGGAAGACTTCA